>LWMK02000055.1:385667-516222 GCA_001693075.2 Taenia saginata | reverse complement strand
TGCTAACAAATGGATAAAATAGGCAGCTGGAAGGCAACAAAAGACAGCAAAGCGAATGCATTTCATCACACAATGCCAAATGCCGACAGATGAGTCCTTTCTCTCATGGGCACGTAAAGACCCACGTGAAATCGCCTTTAAGTAAGTCCTCATCAAAATCAAGAATTTTTGTTCAATCTGAAGTTAGTGAGCTTCACTGAAACATTCAAGTTCACCAGCTGCTTGCCAAACATGAAAGCACAAGTCCACCATTGCTGACTGACTGACTGACTGACTGGCTGGCTGGCTAGCTGGCTGGCTGGATGAGAAGGCAATGGAGAGCACTGTAGAACGAACCGTTTACGTAGTATGGAGAGTGCAGGTTTCCAAGTCATCGAAGAGTGAGGTAAGTGTTGACGTGAGACAGTAGATTGCACGTGCCTGTGTGCGCTGCCTCACAGTGGGTCTGGAGTTGACGATGGTGCCTGAAATGTGGGGAGCAGGCTGGACTAACAAGCTCCATAGCGGGTTACAGTACAGTACAATCGCTGATTCACTTATGCAAGGGGTCTCGACTTCGAAACCAATGCTGTGAGCGAAGATCTGATTATCTACTTTGCCAGTCCGTTCATTGCATTTGAACATCTCTAGAACAGCATTAAGTGACTTGCTTCCCATTAATGGTCGATCTGATGAGGCGCGGACAGCAGCATGTCAGCGATCAAAGCAGTAGAAAAATTGCTGGAGATTGCTTTTTGTGAAGACACCGAAACATTTTGTTCGTAACTGCATTGAGTGAGTGGGTGAGAAAGTCACAAGTTAATGCAAATGGATCCGTACCATGCTACGTGGTTTAACAAATTACCGCCCTCCTCGCTGTGACCAAGATGGGCTTCCATAAAAACAACAATCATGAAAAATACCATGTTAAGGCTTAACAGTAGACGCATAGATGCAGTGGTTGTCAGGCGTTCCGGAAGGAAATTTGCTCTGAACAAGCACTATTGCTGATCACTTTGCTCCGCTCACTATGCCACAGTAAGAAATGCCTACATCCAGTCAGTCCTTTTGTCCTATTAGAGCGTAGGCCGAGATGAATGGGGCCAGTGTGGAGCCGACTACCTCGGCCGTGGTGCCAGAGAATCCCCCTCCTCCTCCTAGAACGTTGAATAACTTTGGAGGACAGTGCGCACATCCAAATCATTCACTGTAATCCATGCGCATCACAGAAAATTGACCACCTATTTGCGACACAAATCCTCTTCTATGATGACTGTGCCTTCGATGTGGAATTTGAAGCGTGTTGAAAGAATTCGCTAGAAAGCCTACTGCGTCACATTCAAGGACCACTTCTGCAATAGCCGGTTCATAGTTAGTCCTGAAAAAAGCACTTTGATGGTGTAGGGTGTGACTTCCACTGTTTAGTAAATCTCTCCTCACGTGCACGCAAATGCGTTTCCAACTTTTGTGCAAAAAAAAGCCAACTAAAAAATGCATGACTTTGGGGTAACATGAACGTCCCAACAACCCTTTCGAAGTTCTGTGAATAACACGTCCAAACAAGAATATCAAGAGGGTCACTTTCCATCGTTCCTTCGCTGCTCTTTCCTCCAAATCAACTAATGAGCTTCCTCTTTGAGTGCCATCTACCAATACTGCGCATTTGAAGTCTGCCGTCTTCCTGCCCGAACTGACAACTATGTGTAATGTAAGCCTTATCCAGTACGCCGCCTAGGTGATATGCGAACAGTTTTACGCAAACTTGGCTGTCAGGATAACGTCATCATGTGGGTGGAAATTCTGATCTACAATCTTTGATAATATGTTAGCACAAGGTATTTCTCCATATTCAGTCTTTTCTGACTTCCACTAACCTGGCTTTGCCACAGCCTAAGCAACGAAGGCAAGTTTGAACGACTCCTTTTAATTTCTGTAGATCGATTCGCCAAAGGAGAAGGAAGTTGACTGTCTTATCTTGGATAGGTCCTTAACCTTTCTGAAGGTGTTCCGCTCCCAAAACTCTGCTACTTATGTGTTTATCAGTAGCAAACACTCAGGGTTAGCCAGGATCAGTCTGCTGCATGTGAAAGAAAGCACAAAAGGCATTGTAGCAATTAAAAATTAGTTATGGGCTCTAGATAGGCGGTGTCTTCCCTACCAGGTCAGTGTGCACAACCGCACCACTCATTTGCACTCATTGCCTTGCTGACTTTATTTTTTCCCGAAGCCAAAATACATGTTTAGCTTTGCTGAGCATATTCTGTTGCAATTTTGTCAACTCTCTGTTGTTGTTCGTAATCTGTGTACGCATAATACCTCTGACATCGTCATCAAAGTGTTGTCGTCATTTTTACGTCTCTAGTGTGTCCACTATGAAATTGATAAAGCCGATCAAACAGCCGCGGAGGCTAGAGAAACCACTGGTGCCTATAATCGAGGTCGACTTCGTTCAACTGCGTAAGACAAACAAAAAGGCAACGTGGCTCTAGAAAAGGCGGCTCCTATAGCCAAGTTCGTGTCTTCCTACTCTACACAGGTGGCACTGTGGCGTGTTGCGTGTGGTTAGCATCACTGGTGCAATACCTGATCCGAACATAGCCATGGTCATTGTTGTATTTGACTGACCGTGGTGCACTGTCCTCCTGCAGTGGATAAAGTGCTACTTCAGGCAGTTTGACGCGACCCTTCTTGGCAGGTTCGCCGAGATACTGGCCGATCCGCAGTGGGACATTTAAATGGAACCGCCATACAGCACAAGGCTCGACGATGAAATGCGAAAAGTGGACATTCCCTGTCTGCAAGACAACGTATCTTTATTTATCTGGGTCGCTGGACAATAGGTTTTGCAGGAAGTTGGTTGATCGGATGGAGGCTGAGTACATTAAAATAGCGATTTGTCATGGTTGAGTCGTGGCGAAGTCTTTTAATGCTGCTTCTAATTAATTCCTTTTGCCAAATCGCAAAATGCAATCCTCACCATGCGCTTAAACCTTTCCAAACAACCAAAGGAAGGAGCATCGATGAATTATTTCTCCACCCTTCTGCCGCTGATAGCCCTCCGTAATGTCGTTTTCCTTTCCATGTCGAGTAGTAATTCCCACTCACATGCCCATCAGTTGGTGGAAAGCTTTCTCAACGCTTGCGTACCTGCTTTTGTCTCTTTACATTTGCTAATCGACAAATGCTCCAGCACGAAGCAATGAGGGAGGAGAACAATGTCTTCCACTAACCTGACCCCGCTAGGGACTAAGCAATGGAGACAGGCCCAAAGTACTCCTTTTAATTTCTGTGGGTCGATTCGACAAGGAAGAAGGAATTTGGTTGCCCTATCTTGAATGCAATCTTCCTCTCACTGAAGGTGTTTTACTCTCGAAGCCCTGCTGCTTATAATTTTATCAATAGCAAACCCTCACGGTTAGCCAGGATCAGTCTTTTGCAAGTGGGAGGAAGCACAAAAGGCTTTGCTGCAATAGTTGGAGCCTAAACTATCATAAGCAGAAGTGTTCCACTAAAGCTGTTGATGAGGAACTCAAGAGGGGTTCGAATGAATCGATTATTATTTTCACATTATTCCTGGATTCCTTGGTGAGGCGTAAAGTAGTGTAAAGAAGAACATGTAATGCCCCTCGTTAAGGCACTCTAATTCACTTGGTTGCTTCGCTGTCACCCATGATGATAGCAGGATTTGCAAGTCATGCTCACGTTCCATTGAAACTGGCTTCGTTATCGAAGCGACCTTCCTCAAAATGACCATCTTGCCGCAAGACACCAAATCCAATCCCACTCATTATTCACAACGTAGGTTTAGCGCAATTTAGATTTGCGCAAACATGAGACAAATGAAATTCTTTCCAGGCTTGACAATTTGTGTGAGGTGGTGATGCTAGGCAGATATTTACTCAGTGCCAAAACAGTCTCGATGACGTCCAATTTCTGCGAGTCGCTTCCTAATTGTTCGAGTGGCACTGCATCACACACAAGCGTGCCTGCTCTTTCGTTGCTAGGCCTACAATACCAGCATGAAACAATACACGTGTAGCGGTATAGGTGGAAGAAACCAACAGTTCAAATGAAGGTGCTGCTAGACTTGGCAACCAATCGGCTGCAAGCGTGCAGGTGGTCTATTTACCAGCAGAAATGTGATTGGTCAATGACGTTGGCTTTTGCTCGCTTACTCGTCTACTTACTTCCCACTCCTTAGAGTTATCCCAACCTACTTCCATAGCCCACTTACTCTAATTCAGTCTTCAGAGCATAATGCCCAAAAGCATCGCAGTGGTTCAATTGATATTTCTGCAATCTCTTGGGATTTGACTGCATCGCCAACTGGTTCTCACCTTGAGTGAACTGTCGGTGAACCATAATTGCTACTAAAGGGAAAGCCGTTGAGATGAATCAGGCATTTAAGGTTGAAGTGATAGAATATATTTACTTACGGGTTCCATTGAATGCAGCAATATTTGAGGAAGTAGTTTCGTTTTTCGAGCTATCGAAGGCGCGATGTACTCCTCCTTAACAGCATTGTTGTGCATTTAAGTGCTGCAAAGCACGTGGTTCCAAAGTCGCCCAACTGCTGACCAGGACATTAATAAGTAGCAGTGCTAGTTGTTTTGACGCATGAAGTACAAATTACAGTCGCGTTTAATGGCTGCGAAGCCAGACCTCATCTTTCACGGTCCATTTGTGGATTTATGTCCATGTCCATTGAGGGTGGCGGACGGGTACTGCTGACTTGTGTTAACCATCTCGACAGACCATGGAAGCATAGTAGATTGAGCAAGATGAATTCGATTGGAATTGTGGGGCGGTTAAGTGACAAAAGGAAAAGGCATCAATTTGGTCGCCGTGCTCTTCATCGTTTCCCTCCTTAGGTGAATTCACATCCTGTCTGTTGTGAGTGGCATTGTCAGCACCAGCTTCTTTCTGTTTGGTGTAAGAACTAACTGGGCTTTGAGGTGACGGAGTTGGCAGGCTCTCGTCAAATGTGCTGCAAACAGTAACAAAAACGTACTGCACTCTGCAGGTCAACGAATGTGAGGTTAGTAGTGAATCACCCAAATGCGGACCACATTGGGATGGATGGATGGATGGCCGTTAAAACGGCACACAAACTCTTCCTTGAAAGTAGGAAACCCGACTAAAACCAAATAAAATGACTATTGCTGATAGCACATCGCTGAAGTAGAGAAAAGTAAATATTTAGATGGTAGAGGCAACAACTTCAAAACACTACTATTAGTCCCACTCTCTGCCACCCACGATAATGATTAAGGACAAACATTGAGACAAGGCACTCGTTTTAAATCAGTTCACATCATTTTAGACATCAATACATTTGTGACAACCCATTCCACGTATTCGCAGTTCTGCGTCACATATATGCGACACTCCATGATATGAATTGCTGCTACACCAAGTAATGCGGCAGGCAGACCATTTGCGTCCCAGACAGTCAGAAATGCTACGATGGTCTTGATCCAAAACCAGTTACTTCTTCACCTTCGAGAAGTTGCGCAAGTTAAAGCGATGAACAGTTAGACCTCACAGAGTGCTCTCATGCAAGCGTCGAAAATGCGACTTGCTTATTGGCAAGGAGAGATGGCCTTCGGCTTTGCACTTTAGCTAAGCAAAGCGCCATAGCACCGATAACCCCCGCTCAATTGACCCCTTAATCGCTGGAAGGGCCGTCAGTGGACCCCTTGATACCATGATCAACCTCTTTGTGGCAGAAGAACTGCTTTTGTGTAGTGATGAAGAGTGTAGATGTGTGGCTAATGGATTGCAGCCCTGGTTTGTCATGAAGACAATCACAATTACCGCTTCAGGAGCGCATGAGCAATGCACGTGTGTACGCGAAGAATTAGAAATTAGGCCTTATTAAATGCCTTTGCATTCTACGCCGACGACAGGCTCCGCCTACTCTTACCATGCACAAGGTTGCGATGAGTGAGGCCGAAGACAAGTGCATCTCCCGTTTAGTCATATTTGTCAATGAGTCGTTTGTTGTCCCTAATCGCAGAGCATTCAGGAAGAAGAACGTGGCTTGTGTGTCCATCTGTCCGATGCCTCAGTTGCCATCCTCGTCGCCGCAGCTGCCTGCCCAGATGTTGTCCTACGCTGCCAATCCTTTGCATATCCATCCACAACACACCCAGTAGTAACAAGATGAGTTTGAAAAACAGACAATCAAATGTAATTCTGGATTGTCAGCGACGCGATAAATTTAGTAATGAAAGCGCCTAATCACGTACTGCAGGACAGCAGCGACCGAAACAACAATGACAAAGCATGTTCTCCAGTTGTCTTTGTAGACGCTTGCGTCACTGAAATGGAAACAAACGATGATTAGCTAGCTGATTCTGTTTGGATTGATACAGTTCAGCTAAGTACAAACGTGTGACCCAGTGAAGACTGTGACTTGGGTGATGCTCGTAATGCTGGACGCATGCCACAGGTGCGCCGCCCTGACATGTCGGTGGAGGAGAGGCTGGAAGCAGTGTCTGTACTGTCTGCAGTCTCACACCGTGTATCTGTCTTGGAAAAGTAGTAAAACTCCGTCACGATCTCCTAATTCCTGATACGATGCTGTGTTTATCACTGTATAAACCCCTCAAGCTCCTCACCAGCCTCACCATCTGCTTCTTTCGATCCTGTTCCTGCACTCGCTTTACCTGCTCGGCAGCAACGCACCAACCCAATTCAAACACGCTAGTCCTCCTGCACAGAAAGTGTAAAGCGGCAGTGATAAGGACAGGAGGAACAACCAGTCTGCACTTGCTGTCCGTTGCCAGCCATAGTGCCAACGGCGGACTCTGCTCCACTGTCGACAAGCGAAGTGCAAATGCAAGGCTGCAACTAGCAGCTTCAACGCAAGTTCCACTTCTATTTTAACAGGTCCATCATTTATCGTCAGAGTACGTGCGGCTGCATTAAAAGAGAGTGTCAAGCCTCAGATTTCAATTTGAAGTGGACGCATCGAATGACTGCTTCAGTGATTACTTCCTCGCTAGCTAACTTGCTTGCATGTTTGGTGGATTGGGAAATCAGTGAGGCTGCATCTGAATTTTCCATGCGCTAGCAGACGTGGTTGAGTGGACAGGAGGTGGTGTCGAGTCGCTGGATTAGCTTAAGTCATCAGGTCACTGTAAGTATGGAGGTCGTTAGGATTGTATGGTGTGAAAATGGCGACTGGCTACCTACTTACCCTTTTTGTCATCCAAAGGAGGTAGAAAGTAGTCTCAAAGAAAAGCACCACCCTAATTTGCATTTTGCCTTGCACTTAGATTCAGAAGCAGCTGCAGTAGCTGGGTAAGGGGCATTATGTGCCCAACATTGTTCTTGAGTAAAATGTAATCACTCGTTATGCTGCTTGGTAACTTGAATTATTTGCATTCATCGGAATTAGCTGTGTTTGGCATGTTTTTTAACTTACCAATTTGTCCACCCCCTGCTCAGCTCTGATTGACACGACTGCCACTTGGTTATTTTGCAACAAATTCAGGATGCGAAATATAGAAGCATGTAGCGCAAATGGAGCAATGTGTATTGACTTGAGAAATAGCATCAACAGTAGCGAAGATGAGGTGGTTGTTGAATCATACAATGCCTCCCCAGACGGGCCACAGTGGATAGGATAGAGTTGGCTTTCGACGACGTGGTCAAGCTTGGTTACTTTGCATAGGTGAGAGATCTGACAGTGAGAGGCGAAATCGGAATATAGGATAGCGAGGTGGGAGACGGTAGCACAAGAGGAGTGAGGAGGATGGGGCTGCATTACAATAGCCTTGAAATAAAGGGCGGAAATCGCAACTCTTCCTAACCATCCTCACGGTATCCAAACAGTGATTTGCAGTGCAGAGATTTGTGGAGGACTGAAGGATTTATTTCGCTTTCTTCAACTTGCTTCCATTTAATTTTATCACTATTTCGCCAAGTAGGCCTTTAGGAATTAGTTACCTAACCAAATTTAACATCGAGAGAATTCACTTCTTGTTGGCTCTTTACCTGCAGCATGCCATTGTGTGGTGGTACCGCTATGTCCGTCATTTCCACTATCATCATCACGCTCATTGTCTTCCTCCTGATCCTTGGTTTCTTAATCACCATCATCATCATCTCCAGGATCATTGTCGGCAAAACAGTGCACACTTCTTCCGCCTACCTCATTTTATGGCCTGCCAGTAAGAGGTGAAGCAGCCTGGCTCTCTCACGACAGCATCAACGCATCACAACAACCAATTCGCCCTCACTGACATTTGCATGGTTAGCCGAACAGCCTGGAACCACAGACAAGAAGTATTGCTTGGATGGCGTGGTTGTCAATGGCTGCCGACCATGCCATAGCAGAGCCTTCTTCACGCAAAAGAAACATAAAGAAGCGTCTAGTCAGACAGTGGGTGCCTCACTCAAGTAACTAACCTAGAGACCGGACAGAGTGGTGACTTTTGCTAATCAGTCCTTCTCCATGCTTGCGATTGTGGCTGCAACGTGTGAGAATGACTAAGCGATGCAAGGTTCCAAAAGAATCTCCAGGCCTCTTTGCTTTAAATAAACCTTCTGACATTAAATTCGTCCTATTTAAAATGCATGCTTACTTTTGTAGAGAGCTGCATTTTATTTGCGAAACGTTGCCTTCCGACCTGAACGTGGTGCTGCATGTAAGAGCCATCGACTAGATGCCTGAAATAAATCTTAGTATGTTCATATATAGCAGAAGCAACGATTGCTGCTGAATCAGGTTCAGTTGGATGCGATTGTCAGTGTTCACTACAGACTACTCGATGCTGATGATGGGTGGGTGACTGACGAGCTACCCTATCCGGTGTGAAACCAAAGATCTCACGACCTCTGAGCGTAGCAGTGATGCGGGCTACGCATTTTTGTTTCTCGTTTCCCTAGAAGGAGAGGAAAACTAGCCAAGTGGTGATTTCGCACCTCTCAGAGGCGATGGAACTTCCCAACTCGGCACTGCACAGCCAGTGCCCAGTCACTATTAGCAGCGCCATGGAGTCCTCCCAACACTTTTTTGTTCGCATTATTGAAGGCATGATTTAGGCGAAGAGGAGTAGCACAGACTCACCAAGCTGAAGTGAAGGAACAAATGGCATCCGAAATCTTGCGTTTTGGGCTTTGAAATGTGCGAAATATTTGCAACAATTGCTTTCACAAAAAAGAATTTCGCATACGTATCTATGCGGGCAATGTGGACATAGAAAAGACACACCCTCTTAACAGCGGGACTATAAAATGCTGGCAAATGGCCTGATTTTGGCTCTCTTTGTGAGTTTATTTGTTATTACACTTAAGAGATTAACAGAGGTATGCAAGGCTGCTGTAAGACATACACTGATTTCAAAGGAATGGATTATGTAAGGCAGCGTGGTGTTCACGAAACCGGTTCACCTTTGAGGTCCAAAAGTGGTCATAACACGAGCGCATATGTTGCTTGTGTGTTTTCTCCATCAAAGTAATCCTTTAAGCGGCACGTGGAGCATTGCGACGCTCTCAACCCTATGCATCCCTCTCATTTGGTTAGTCTGCCTTGCCCGTAAATAAGTTCTGTCTTACCAGCCTAAGGCACACAAAGCCTCGTCTTGCCACCGTCTGGCCACCTCCGATCCGGCTTAGTGGTGACGCACAAACAACGCGCTAGCACAAAATGGTGAGTGGTTGAGACAGGTGGGGCATGGATGACCTTGTTCTTGTCAGAGTAATCATCACTTCGTGGTGCCTGTTGCAACGAAACAACGGGAAACCCAGTTCAAACTGCGAGATGCTGCCATTTGATCACCAGCACGTTGTATTAGTATTCTGAGGTGAACGTGGGAATCTAAAATCACTCATTGAGAACATTTGATCTCCCTGTCAAAGACGTAACAAATCTGTTGACTTGACACGCCAAACGCATGTGACATTGTGAAAAGGAGGGTCATTACGGTGGTGTGGATGCCACCTCTCACTCACGTGGTGACCCCCAATAGAGTGTTTGGTGTACCTCACGATTAAAGCACAGCAGTTGAATGCCTGGTGGGGTAGGCTTTATTTCCCACATCCTATTTAAGACACGAATGTTTCCATTGGACCTGTTAGAGTAGACCCTTTCCGATAGGCTACTTTAGTGCAGTGAGGGAAGTGAAAAATATGCCTTAGCCCTTTGCAGCAAGCTCTTTCATCAGCATCTGCCTTTGCGTCCGAAATATATCGCAAACAAATAAGGGCTAATCTTGCCCCCACCAAACTCCATTAGTGTCCGCATTCTTTTGAAGTTGTACAGCTCTTAGAACAGCTTATGCACTGATTCCTTGCAGAGGTTTCGCAATGGAAAGCAAGAATTATAGCACAATTCCCTTACCAGCTTATGCAACAGAGTTGCACCATAAACGCCTATTCGCTCCTTTGGACAGCTCAGATGTCTGAGCCTCCGAGAAGGGAAGCTGCGGTTGCTTGTTGTTGTCGCAATGTGTGGCTGATGTGTTCGCCGCATTCTGCTCCGCGAATCGATGGTACTTGCATTGGTCGAGCAGACGCTTACACTGCTCCATGAGGACCCAGACATGCGTCTGAGGGCAGGTGAGGTGAGAGGGAGAAAACTGAGTCTTGCAGCGCATCATGACGCAGGAGTGTATGTACTACCGCAGATAGTATTGCGTGAAGTCGGCATAGGTGAGAACCACCAGTCTGCACGTTCGATGGAGTGTCGAACTAGGGCGACGCCACTGAAGCAAAAGTCAACTATCTGTGTCATTTGACAGTGCGACTGCTTTTGGAAAGAGTGTTATGTGATTGGTGGAAGCAAACCGAAGTGCTGCATAGGTGCCGAAACTAAAATAATGCGTATTGAGGATAGCAGAAGAAGTGGACAGAAGAAAGACAACTGGCAACCAAGTCCACCACGTCAACGGTAACCAGCTTTCGTCCACCCAGCCAGTACTAATGTTGATTCAAGCCGAATTGTGGAGCATGAACGGCTTCCGCCGTTGCATCGTGTGTGCTGTGGTGGCAGATGGGATCACGGGCGTCAGCGGAAATGTACCTGACGTGTTGCATGACAGCTGGTGGAATCATACTTGCACAAGCGTGGATTGGACCAGAAAATCGGCAAATGCCTCGGCAGTAATTCCTGTCTGCGATGAGCCATGCACGCAGATCTGGCAGTTGCAGTAGCGCTTCCACCCCCATCGAAGCTGTCCCTGAATTGTGCGCCCCTGTGCAACCGAATCAATTCAAGAATACGCATTTGACGTCAACGTTGGCAAGCAGCCTGACAGCCTTCGACAGGCCAGCAAAAGTTGATGCTAGCGTGCATCTAGAGTGTGCGCAACATTCCCATTCGGTGTCTTTCTTTGCAGGTACTCTTGGATCTCCTTTGTTTGTTTTCTGCAGACCTAGACATTCGACTCTGAAGGCAGGTCTGCCTAAATTCCGCATAAGAGACTCCTGTCTACTCATTCCGTTGAGCCATACGTTCTTGTTGAGCTTGCCATCGCCTCCGTCCAAATGTTTGAGAACCACCTCCACTTCTATTTACGTCCAGCTCAGCAGACCCAGTCACCTCACCTGGTATACCATTGCCGACATTGCCATTAACGTTGTCGTGCGATTTCCTCTGAGCGAACAAGAGGTGATGGTGTCACTTCGGTCGAAAGAACTGTCTCTATCGCAGGCGTCTCATGATTCCTCAGCATCGTCCGGATTTTCGTTCTACATCAGAAAGTTCGCAACAGCATTCAGCACCCTCGTTTGTGTCTTTGAAATCCTGAACTGCCCCGCGACGCACCTGATTGTAAAAGCCGGACATTGCAGCTTCTCGTCCATCGTCTTGTAAACGAGTTGGAGGCGAAGATGGTGCAACCGTTGGCTGCCTACCGATGCCGTTCACAATTCATGCGAAGCTTGTAGTCGTCCACGTTGAGCCTATTGGCTGATATGTCTGCGCAGGATGGCAGTAACACAAGTGAGGCCAACTTACACCATTTCACTTTTGGGGAGTTGTTATCGTTGCATTAGCGGCAGGAGTTGGTCAGCTACTCCTCCTTAAGTTCAATGGATGTAAAGGTGCGATTGGAATGCTCGTCCATGTCACAACAGATGGAGGCCGCAAAAGTGTGATGTAGTGCGTCACCGCCTTCCTTGCACTTATAAGCCTAGCGAGCACACAGCAGACCCACCAGTGAGAAGAGACCTTGAATCTGGGATGACGGTTACCTCCTCTGTCTCCGTTGTTCCAAAACTATTCACTGGGGTCGTTGTCGGTGTCGTTTGATCACAATAGTAATAGTGAAGAAGCAGGAGAGATATTTAGCTATGTTGCCTTGTTACTGTCTATAATCAAGTCTTTGTTTCGCGTCTCTTTGTGATGAGAGTTCAACGACACCCATGCAGTGTTTTACAGTTAATTACAAGCATTCATGTGCTGAAAGTGTGTTTAAGGCAAGCCATGGGGTGCACATCCCAATTCCTAGCCTTATTAATGCAGTAGAATTTTAGATTCATTGCTCACTTTGCATAGGCGATCTTCAGAACTATCGCCACTGCATCGGCGTGATTATGAAACTAGCAAGTTTTCCAAGTGACTTCTTGAGTGAATGCGCTTGCGCGTCTATTCTACTGTGCTTCACGCAACAACTCTTGCATTCTGACCTGACAGTGGGAATTTGAGCGCTTTTGCCCTAATAAGCAGAGAGGTGCACCCTTGCATTCTTAGTGGAGTCCACTGAAATGCAAAGAGAGGTGTGTGTAGCACACTAAGCTGACATCGGTGGAGCCACCACCGACACACTACAGTTCGATTCGACAAGTATTTTATTAAATTTGGCTGCTTTCATTGTTCGCTGTCCAGTCCTAACTCTATAGCGACCGCAATCTGGCTGCCGTCAGTATGCCTTGTGGATCAGATAGCACCACCTATGTGGAAGACACGAGCTGTCGACCACGGTTGGAGGAGCTCATTGGTGTGCTCATCCTGGGACTGTGCAGTGCATTATTGTTCAAGATAACGCTGAAGAAGCACAGTTAATCAACAGGGACTATGATTCACACTTGCCGTTGCCGGTTCTGTAGTAGGTGACATAGTGCTTCGCATTTATTTGTCTCACTGCACGTGCCTTTGCAAATGCTGCTGTGAAAAGCATCTAACACATACACTCTATGCAATGCATACTACCAATGCATGCATTGTATAAAACATCTCCATTTACATACCTCAAATGCTGTGGCCTAACTTTAGTGTTCAGGAAAATCGAAGATACGCATGTCAAGACAGCTGCATGATTGATCAGGAAGTGTGCGATGAACAACAATATTTGGACCACGTTCCACACTGTGAAGTGAATTGATTTGGACGCATGGTCTGTTAAAATGGAGGCAAAAGGCTTACTTAGTTTAGTGTGTGGAATTGGAGTTTTCATGGCGCATTTGTGCGAGGATACAAGGCGCGATTCGAATGGCTACGTACTTAGGAAAAGTGAGCGATTGCGGCGCTACTTTCATGCAGACAGTAGATCAACCTTGGGCAATGAATGTTCTTCTGCTCATAACAACGACGCCTTAAAAGTCTTCTTACAGCATCTTGAATGAAGAGGGGGAAACGTTCATAAGCAGGTTCTAGCACTCAGATGCTACTGAAACACTGCAAGTAGCGATCATCTGACTAACGTTTGTGCACAACTCTTGTTGGGAGACACCCACAAACAATAGCTGAATGCATTTCAAATTTATGGGGACCTGTAACATGAGTAGTCCAATCATCTATCCACAATCGGCTCCTTCACAATACCAATGTTGCTAAAGCGTTTTGTCAGTTTTCACTTTCGTCAATCGTTCCATTGTTATTGGCAGCATTGCCAATGAGAAGAAGCACCTAAAATTCTGTACACATCGTCATCCTAAGCTCTAGATTGTGGATGTGGACTTTATGTTTTATTTTTATTTTAAACGACTATTTCTAGAGCACCTGCGTTGGTGACTTGAGTTCGAGAATTTCGTTTTATATTAACAGCTCACTCCTCATCGTTCTCCAGTAGCACTCACCGATGCGATATTCACAGTCCATCGCCTCGTCCTTTGCACAAAATTGTACACTGCACCTTTCACGTTCCGGAGGCAGAATTAATGTGTCGCCAAACGCATTCCACCATCCTTGCTTTCATCAATTACTCGCTTTGTTCTCCAACTGCAGCTGTCGGATTATGATTCATGACGCATGCCTTATGGTTGACTCGCTGTCAGCATCCAATTGTCGACTGGTAGCTGGCCGCATTCCTTCATCCATGTTTTACATTGAGCACATCGAAATATATAGCGAAGATTCTTACTTTTTAGTTCTTGGACCTTGAGCTCTAAGTGACGCACGATGACGCCTGGCTTAATACTTTGTCAAAATAAAGGATAAAATGTTTTTTAAATGATGTCAGTTTTATCTAATTTGGGAAGTCTGTATTTGGTGTTGCTGCATTTTCATTTTGCGTGTAGTAAGGTAACCAGGCGAAAGGAAGCGCATCTGTAGTCCTAAATGGTGGCTCCTTGACTGGTCAGTGTGTCAAATAACTGCCATAATTTTACGCGTTAGAAGTCATCATGCCAATGAGAACACGTCACTGAGTGTAGGGATGAGAGACAGTTTCGCTCACGGGCCTGATCTCTCGTTGCGAACTGAGAGGCTATCAGTGAATAGTCTTCCGCACACCCTCAATAGGACTGACTGAATGTAGGGTGTTCGTTCAGCGCTAACCATGGTGGACAGTTGCACGAACGTGCACCGTGTGGGAAGAAGGTGTTCAGAACAAAGCTGAAAATCAGATGCTTGTGTTGCACTCCACTCCACATTTCGGCGCCGAAATCCGGAGCCATCGTCTGTTTGCTTAGCGCTCCTGCAATAGTAGAGCCTACCGCTGCAGAAGATTGGCTTGTGATCAGGTTACAGAAGGGTTTGGGAGGCTACTCGAGGGAATCACTGCCCGTGTCTCCTAGATATTAGAGTAGACTAGAGAGATGAATGAAATTGCAGGGCTTGATGTCTATTTATGTTCATTATTGTCTAACTGTAGCCTTGGAAGCGAATCCGTTTACTTGTGGTACTTAAAAATGTTTGTTACATTAGTGGTGGCCAAGTTGTCCATGCCGAATCCTTGCACTTGTTGGTTAGACATTGAGATGCCTGTGCAGTTGCAAAGATGGACTTTGCTTATCATTCTCCCGTACAACTGTCTAAGTGAGTGAGGTCACTTCTCGGACTTGCACTTCTGATTTTGCTGTAACACTCACCCACATACATCAACCAGCCTCATTGAATTTCTGCCAAGAGTAGTGGTTGAGGGGATNCTCCCGTACAACTGTCTAAGTGAGTGAGGTCACTTCTCGGACTGCACTTCTGATTTTGCTGTAACACTCACCCACATACATCAACCAGCCTCATTGAATTTCTGCCAAGAGTAGTGGTTGAGGGGATTGGCAGTGGACCAAATACCAGGCAATCCCATTTCCTTAATAAACAGTTCATACAATTGCATGCAATGGTAACATTTCTTTATCGAGTTTAAGTGAATATTGTTCCAACGTCAAGTTGAATAGAATGTTTATCAAGCCACCGACTACCACTGTGAAATGGGCGAAACATATGAATACGACATCAGTCTCCGTAAATCATCTCACCTGTCTAGGTTATAATGGCAGCCAATGCATTCCATTTGCGTAAGAATTAGTGCAAATTTTTAGCAACTAATGCTTTAATCTAGGTGTACAAAGATAGCTGTTGGTGGAACCATCAATTTTGGTACGGTGCACCACGACTGTAGCTTTTCTTCTGAAAAATGTTATGAATTCTGCACGAGGATTTATCCTCTTTGTTTACAGGGAAGTGTTGGGACGCTGAAAGGAAATATGAGTAAAAAATGCAAATAAAGTCATGAACTTGTTTATTTAGAGGAGCTTTTGATAGGTTACTGGATTACGATGTGATGCAGGTAGTGGTGCTCTTGTAATACTTATGCTTTTTGAACGCACTTTGTAGAGCAGAGGCAGGAGGGCACTTTTCAACCTTGCGGCGGACTCTCGTGGTTCCTCCCAGGGGTCAGCGTTCATTACGTCATAAATGCTTCACTACCATGCTTTCCTGCATGTATCATAGCAAACAAGTCTCGTAACACCCAGACCTCTAATAGAAGGAGTAGATGAAGGGAAGAGGGGGAAAAGACGATCCCTTTATAATGGTAATAGAATTGGCCTGTATATTTGTGGTCTAGATCTCCTTCGTGGTATGTGTTGAGTTGACTGCGCTTGCCGCAACATTCCCTTTGTCTACTACAAAACCTTTATAAGTGTCACATGGACACAGCAAACGTCCTTCCTATCCCTTCTCCTAGACATATTACGGAGTCGGAATTCATGTCAGTCACCAATTTCTTGCTCGGTAGGAGATTTTCAGAGGAATGTCTCATTTCGCAGCCTGTGAACATCTTGAACTGGAACTAACTAGCTGATGCGTTAACTTTAGGCCTATACCCTAGAAGGTCGCGTCCTAGGCTTAAATCCCAGTCTTCAGGTTGTGCCTCTTTGGCAAAAGCCTTCAACAGTCCCATTGGGGTGCGATTGGTTCTTTCTACTTGTCCCTTTCCCTGTTCGGTTAACAGCCCTAGCAAAACGCAAGGCAACGCAAAGAAATGCAGCGGTAGGGGAATCACCATCCCATACTATCAACGCAATATGAAGTAGGTGTACTATCAATGAGATATTCCTCACACTGCCCACAAATTGATGAGCCATTTCCGAAATGCCTTTTACCTCGTAAGAATAGGGGAATATAGAAATTTCTCAACTGTTGGCCTTTCCGCTTCGTCACCGAACCAGGCGTCTGGCAGACCCAACACCTCGTCGTGCAAATGTATGCGCAAATGCTTGTCAGTTCACATGCATTCCTGCTTGCAGCTTTGAGAAGAACATTGTGTTGCTATGATTGCGAGGACTTACTCACTTCGAATGCCTACATATGTAGTCGCTTGTGCACTTCGACTCGTTGTACGACTCCAATAAGCACTCTACGTCAGTCTAAAGACCACGGAGTTTACTTCATACAATCTCGTGAAGATGCCTCGGGGATGGGTCACCCTATCATCCTCTGTGGAATACCTAGCTGATGCCAGGGATCTGCCAGTCACCTGCCTGAACTCCTGACCTGCTTGCATTCATTCTCGAGACAGGAGGAGGATACGTGCTTCAGACCTTACGGAAATGTGAGTTGAGTTTTCCTAGATCCTCCACCATATTAACAATCCGGACGTACGCCCTTCATACTTGCTGACCCCCCAAAATAAATGGTCCTGAATTGTAAAAGCAATAAGGAATTGTGTATTTACCTGAAAATAGCATGCTTAACAACAAGCAATTCCTTCTTTTGAAAGCCGTTGTGATGGACGGTCAACTACAAGCGAGGACTAAAGGCAAAATCACCCCACGATTTCCGTTGAATGAGGATTTGCGCTGGGTCCCAGTCCTTCTTACACAAAATCAAAGGAGCCAAAGTTCAAAGATTGCGTAATTTATTTAGAAGGATAGAAAATGCACGGAATACCCTCTATGCTGGATAAAGAGACAGGAGTGGTTGGATTTCAAGCGTGCACAGATCATTGACAGGGAGTGTGTGCTGCCAAATGCAGTACTGTGTAAACGTCAACATCAAAGCAATGTGACAACAAATATTTTTCTCACCACTACCAACAATCCATTCTGTACTGTGCTATTCTCATGGCTCTTTTGCATTCCAGTCCATCTCATCCCATACTATCACCCTTTCTTCTACACTCATGCATTGGCGAATCAAATGCCACTGCAATGAGTGATTTGACGTGGCTCTCACCTTCCACACTCATATCCTTCCATCTCCATTCGTCTGTCCACTCGAGTAAACTGCCAATGCAGAAGATCTCCACATTGTGCCCACAACTGCAGCTGCATACAGTTTCGTAGTTGGCGCCATTGTTCCCCAGGGTCATCATTGTCTATTCAGCGACTGACCAATCATCCAACACTTTCGTCAGATATGCTTACGTACGCGTTGCAAAGCCTTTTGCCACTCATCTCCCTTCTCCGCCTCATCCTCGTTTGCACCACTCAGTTCATTGTCAACGCCACCGTGTCGTACTCTTTCGTCCTACTCGCCTTCATTTTCCATCTCGTCATCCACCTCTGCTGCCGCTTCCGTTGCTGCCGCCGTGTGCCTCTTTACCCCTCCTCGGACTTCATCACCCACATCACCGTTGCAGAAAAGTCAAAGCACCAAATGAGATAGAAATAGTAGAAATTAGGGTCAAGTTGTGGCAACATTTCTCCTCCTTTTATCCTCCACCTTACTCTCTTCCTCCTTTCCTCGTTCTAACGCATAATTTTACTATCCTACCACGTTTGTATACAGTGATTCAACATTGTGCCAAGTGGTATGGCAGTGTGATTGGCATGACAAAGGGAGAAAGAAGAAGGGCGATTGCTGAAAGCGTATTGATGGAGAGAAATTGATGGTCCCATCACCAAGTCAAGTCATTCTTCTTTCATTCAGCTTCATGGCAAAAGCGTGGGCACAGGGAAGCATTGGAGAGCAATAGAAGAGACGAAGGCAGATCTACAGCACTATGCATAGACATGAGGCGATGAACTTGCCCCATCCACTCTTCCTTCTTTCCAACTCTCGTCTCCTCGTCTCCTCTCCTCTCCTCACTCACACATTCTCTCGTCCATTTCATTTTAATGGGCGCGATACTTCTTCCAATTCAGTTGAAGAAGCGTGTTACTTCGCCTCCAACGGAGAGGTGCAATCGCCGCCCCTGTCCTCTCTGGCAAGAGTGGGTGGTGGAGGGCCTTGCCTATGCTATGGCAGTGGCAGCATTGCAGAGGCATTGAGAGTAGCGGAAAGTCACACCGGTTCAATGCAGTGTCTGCATGAGTGCAGATGTTAGATTGGTTCAACTTGTCACTTCGTCACCACTCTTACACTCACCAACCCACTCACCTGCAAAATCAGCAGATAAGGGAGATGAATTCGCACATTTGACAACAGATCTACCCTTTTATTATTCTATCCTTTCTTTAGTTCGACTGCCTTGCATTCATGCCTGGAGGCATGCTTATGAGCAACCACCTCGGCAATGCAGTGCCTACAATGCAGTGGGATAGGTGAGAGACATAGGTAGGGAGATGGTGAGAGTTAAGTGTCTGCTATTCGTGCCGTGGATGTGACCAGATTCAGTCATCTCCTCCAGTATAGCCACCTGTGCTCCCTGACGCTTGCGCTAAAGGACTGTCTGCCTCAAAAGGCAATTTGCCTTAGGACAGGCGCATTATTCAATTGACTTCTCCACTGAGCGTGTTTGCGCGCCTATTTTACTGTACTTGAGGCAACAGCTCTTGCATTTTTACCTGAAAGTGAGAATTTGACAGCTTTGCTCTACTAGGCAGAGAGGTACACCCTTGCACTCGTAGTGGCGTCCACTGAGATGCACACTTAGCTAGCCTCGGTGAAACCACCATCAACACACTTACATTTGATTCGACAACAAATTTTAAATGAGGCTGCTTTCATTTTTCGGTGTCCAGTCCTAACGCTGTAGCGATTGCTACCACTTGACTCTGCAAACTGCGTGTGGAAGTGGATTCCCATTTAAGCGGGAAGTCAGCCATTGCAATGTGTTGCAGATGCTATTCCTCACGGTCGAATTGTATGAGGAATGCTTCACACAACTACGCTTCCTTCCCTCCCTCCTATGCGTAAGTGCTAGCTCTGTTATGAATAAAGATCACAGAAGTGTTATAAGCCAGGCAAAGGTCACAGAAACCCTGCTTCCACTTCCATTCCCGTGTGGCTCTAGAACACACCTCTTTGCATTGCTATTCAATGCTTCCAGCCTTCAAAATGGATTTGGCAAGCAACTAGCCAAAATGACAGAGCTTCTGATTAAAACACGGGGCTTAACCTGACGTATTTGACAACAGAGGTGACACATCTCGTCATTCAGCGGCAAGTAAAGGCAATCTAACTGATGTCAGTGTGCTCTGCAGATCAGATAGCACCACCCATGTGGAAGACATGAGCTGTCGAGTACGGTCGGAGGAGGACGATGGGTGGGCTCATCCAGAGATTGTGCAGTGCATTATTGGTCAAGACAACGCTGAGGAAGCACAGTTAATCCGCAGCGACTATGAACCACATCTGTTCTTGCTGATTCTGTAGTGAGTGACTTTCTGCTTCGCATTTATTTGCCGCATTGTACGTGCCTCTGCAAATACTGCCGTGAAGACAATCTACATTTAATGCCTCCTGAACTGCATGCTATTGTAAAGAACAAGCTGCTTGATGGATGTAAACAAATGCTAGGGAAGTGTGCGATGAACAACATGTGTTCAAACCATTTTTGTACCGTGATTTAATTCAGTTTGGAAGCATGGTCTGCAAATTAGGAGCAAAAAAGTGCCAAGTCTGGTGCGTGGAATTGGAGTTCCATGGTGCATTGTGCGAGGATACAAGGTGGGTCTCGAGTGGCTGCTGTACTTAGAAGAAGTGAGCACTCGGTGAGCCTTGCACAGGGAGGTTTCTTCTCATCACAACAAAGGTGCTTTAAACATCTTCCTGTAGCATGTTTAATGAACAGTTGGAATCGTTTGTTAGCAAGTGTTGGCACTCAGATGCTACTGAAAATGGTAGGTGCAGCGTCCCGAGACTTCCCTTAAGGCAAAAGAAGGCATAGTACTAGGGCAGAACATATATTCCGGAACCAGAAAGCTTTGGGGCTGTCTACACATGCCGTGGGCCCACCAACCGGCTAGTACAATACGGCCGCCTCAGTGACCGAAACCGACAGTTCGAACAAACAAAGCATTACAGTAAGTATCAATCGTCTGAATATCTTCCGTGAATGAATCTTGTGCAGTAATGCCCACAAACAAACGCTTAAGTCATTTTAAATTTGCGGCGACCTTATAACATGAGTAGTCTAGTCACATGTCTGCAACGCATTCTCCACAGTCCCATTGTTATAGAAGCGTGCATAATTTACCATGTTTTACCAGAGTTAAGTGATTCCCTCCCATTTCATTTTTGTCAATCATGCGTTTGTTATTGATAGCTTTGCTAGTGAGAAAAGGTTTCCAAAATTCCGCATGCAACATTATTAGATGTAGACCTTAGGTTTTGTTTTAAACGCTTAACTATAGAGCACCTACGCGGGTGACTTGAGTTCGTGGATTTCTGGTTATATTAACAGTTCACTCCCCACCGTTTCCTAGTGCTACTCACTAATGCAATATTCAGCGTCGATTGCCTCGTCTTTTGCTCAAAATTGTACACATCATCCTCCACCTTTTAGCGGTAGCGGGATTATTGTGTCGCCAGACACACTCCACCATCCTTACTATCATGAGCTGCTCGCTCTGTTCGCCCATTGCCGTTGTCGGATTATGCTTCGGGACTCATTCTTCCTGGTCGACTCACTATCAGCATTCGACTACCGAGTGGTAGTTACCTGCATTCGTTTATCAGTCTTTTACATTGAACACTCTGAAGTGCATAATGGAGTTTTTTACTACTTGGTAATTGGAGTTCGAGCTTTGAGTAACTCCTCATGATGCTCAGCTCGGTAGGTTGTCAAAATAAAGGGCAAATTTTTAGTGAATTACGACAGTTTTTATAATTTGGGAAACCTGTCATTGATACTGTTGCGTTTTTCATGCCGGGTGCAGTTGGGCTTTCAGGAGAAAAGCAGCGCTTTTGTAGTCCTAACCGGTCGTCCCTCGCCTATTTAGGGTGTCCAATGACCTTCATGTTTCTACGCATTGAAAGTCATCGTGCCATTGAGAACACGTCACTAAGAGTAGAGATGCGAGACAGTTTCGCTCAGAAGCCTGATCTCTTGCTGGAAACTGGTAGGTTATCGGTGAATAATCTTCCAAACACCCTGAATGTGACCGACTGCATGTGTGGCTTCTGTCCAGAGCTAACCATCGTGGACAGTCGCGCGAACTTCCACCGTGCAGCAAGGAGGCGTTCAGAGCAGCGATGAAAATCACATGTTTGTGGTTCAGTGCACCGCACACTTTGGTGTCGAAACCAGAAGCAATAAGAAAAATAATTTTGCTGTCGGACACATTTTTGATGGACTAAATACAAGTCGAAATATCGGCTATTCTCCATTTGTTTTGCTTCGATTTGTCTTTAAGATAGCAAATGTTGTGCTAGGAAAGAATGTGTCCACATAGTGCAGAGCTGCACATGAATGTATTACCAGGCGGTTAACAGACGATGGATAGAGAGAGCAGAGATGAAGAAGAAAAAGAAGAGGAGGAGCAATGAGGAGGAGGGGGGAAAAGAGTCCTGCACCGTGAAGAATTGAAAGAAACAAACTGCAAGTTCATTGACGCTGTCCAATGTAAGGCGAAATGTGCGAGAACATTGTAAACGAAGCAGGCGCTAAAGTGGGAGGTCGGATTGGCGAAGCGGAAGCGGCTTATGTAAAGAGGAATGAAGGGCGGAAGTTATGCATTGAACTGTTGCATGATCTAGTCCGTTATTGAGCACCCGCAGAATCCGCACCTGAAAGTTGAAATCAGAGACGTCCCTCTTCATGATAAATCATGGCATAATATGCTCTGGTGGTGACACTACACCTGATAAATAGATAATAGCAGCGGCCTATAATTCAATTTTAATGAGAGAACATCGCCTTAATGCCGCCGAAAAAGAATGCTTGTTGGGATATTTTGCACATTTTAGGCGTATATAGGATTACAACGATATGATGTAGTGAAAGATTGATGGGGCTTACGTTCCATTTCTACGCGTTTCAAACGTCAGAATCAACTATAGTACAGGTGCCTTGATTAAGTTCAAGTGGCAATTTTCTTTTTACAACCGGAGGTGTTCCGAGCGCTGACACCAGTCATTAGCCAATGGTAGCATTCGGTCTATGAAGTCAGGCAACGCTGCTACTTCTGATTGGCCTTCAACGCTGCGCGCGAGACCCATGCTCTTCAGTGCTCCCATAGAAAGGCAAAGTATATTGCACTGACATCGTAACCAGCGACTTGGCAATCAACTCACTGTTTTCCTGATGCTAGCTTGGCATTTGAAACTCTTTTGAGGGAAAGGTAAAGGATACTTAGATGGTCATGCTGCCTGCTGCTTAAGCCTTCATTCGGCATAGATTTGAACTTGAAACAAATAATGACTTCGACTCGTTGCACTTACCTTCGCAATGCTGCTGACGTCACCAATTCCTCTCCCTCATTAGCAGGGAACATTGGTCTCCTGATAGTGACAAATGATCTCGAGATGATTGTCACTAGAAAATCGACGGGATGGAGGTTGTCGAGTCCTTGCATTTAACACCAGCTTACCGGTTTCCATCACCACCTTCTGTGCCGTTACTTGTAAGCTTTTGCTCCAGATGAAGATTCCATTCTAGTTATTGTTAGAGGGAGATGAGAGGAAACAGAGCGGATCCTTTAATTAGGCAAGGACAAGCACGGATTGCAGAAAAAATCAAAAGGAGTATAGTAATGCGATTCTTCAGTGTAGTGCTAGCGGCGGAGGGTCACGTAGTGATGGGGACAGCAGCCAATTAACCGTTGGTAGCAAATGGAAAAGCAATAAGGGTCGGCTTTTTTTCGATTCTACCTTATGTTTATTCCTAGATAGAAACAAATACTATTTATACACCAGTATATTTTTTGAGCATTCGTGAGACACAGTTGAAGTATGAAGGCGAAGAGACTAGCATTTGAGGCACAGAACAATTCTGCTGGCCTTACGGCCTCAATTGCCTGAGATGGTAACCGGTGGAGGCTACGCGTGAGCTCAGTATGTGCCGACTTCGTCAAGGCATTCCTCACTGCCACCATCAGCCTCTCCACCTTTTCTGCATTCGTCTTTCTACAAATGCGCCAATGCTACTCACTACGTCTCTGTTAGTAGTGCCTTCCACTCGTGTCAAGATATGACCCACATCATGATGAATACTGTTAGCAAGGTTTAAATGAACTACCACAGTAAATTCATGATATATTGCAGCTCCTCATAGGCATTGCTGTTTTTCTTCGACTGCATTTAAAGCTGCAGCACTAAAACATGCATTCTTCCTCACAAACTCCTGCATTCTGGCTGCATGAAACGGATCAGGATGCTTAGATTGCCTACTCCAGCACCTGAACACAACCTACAGCTACGAGGAAGATACCAATGACCTTCTGGAAGTACAATGGAACCCCATTGCTTATTGAAATCAAACTTACGCTTACATAGGTTAAATTCAACAATTACTGAAACAGTACTTCGGAGCGACTGGAGCAGTGTTGGAACTAACAGCTGCTGGACTCCTTTGGAAGTAATACGAAAAGTATTCATGCGCCTCACCCTTCACGAAAAGGCACAGTGAGTGCAAAGCACTCCTCTTATTAGCTGAGTCATTTGCTTTCCCAAAAACAATTACAACATCCCATGTCTCCTCCAATCCTGCAATACCAGGACCTACTGCTGCAGAAGATAAAGCTGCAGGGATGAAAGAGCTTACGTAGTTTGGTGTCTAATTATGGTTATTCTCGTCTAATTGTAGCCGTTGAAGCGAATTTGTTTAGCTGCTGTACTTTAAAATGCTTGTTACACCAGTGGTGACCAAGGTGTCTAGGACAAATCCTTGAAGTTGTCTGTTCCGCATTGAGATGCTTGCGCAGTTGCAAAGATGGACTTTGCTTATCATTTTTTCGTGCAATCATCAAAGCGCGTAAGGTCACTTTACGGATGGCACTTCTAATTTTGCTGTAGCGCTCACCCACATACATCAACCAACTTGATTGAATTTCTCCCAGAAGTAGAGGCTAAGAGGACTGGCAACGGACCAAATGCCAGGCAATCCCATTCCCCTAATAAACAGTGCAGACCATTGCATGCACGGTACAAAAATGGTTTGAAAACATGTTGTTCACCGCACACTTCCCTAGCATTTGCTTACATCCATCAAGCAGCTTGTTCTTTACAATAGCATGCAGTTCAGGAGGTATTAAATGTAGATTGTCCCCACAGCAGTATTTGCAGAGGCACGTACAATGCGGCAAATAAATGCGAAGCAGAAAGTCACTCACTACAGAATCAGCAAGAACAGATGTGGTTCATAGTCGCTGCGGATTAACTGTGCTTCCTCAGCGTTGTCTTGACCAATAATGCACTGCACAATCTCTGGATGAGCCCACCCATCGTCCTCCTCCGACCGTACTCGACAGCTCATGTCTTCCACATGGGTGGTGCTATCTGATCTGCAGAGCACACTGACATCAGTTAGATTGCCTTTACTTGCTGCTGAATGACGAGATGTGTCACCACTGTTGTCAAATACGTCAGGTTAAGCTCCGTCTTTTAATCAGAAGCTCTGTCATTTTGCCTGGCTTATAACACTTCTGTGACCTTTACTCAAAGCAGAGCTAGCACTTACGTTTGGGAGTGAGGGAAAAAAACGTGGTTATTTGAATCATTTAATTAACTTTTGTAAGTTTGGCATTGTCTCCCTTATCTGCTGAGCCAGGAGCACAGTATTGTACCTGCTTTGCTAACGGTTAGAGAAGCTTGTAGATCTAAGCACACTGTCTAGTGGATTTTAGGAAAAAAAACACCGGTTTGCATTTGGATGCCTCGAGAGGAGATGGCTTAAATCCGAGTCTTCAGACTGGTAGGGCAGATATCGGACTCGAAATGCAGTGACCCCCATAGCAGAGGTTGTTGATGTGGATTCGCCAGTGTAGAAGGAACGCCAATGGAAGTTCCTCCAAAGTGCAGTGTTTGACAAGTGGACTCATGGGAGTTGATTTGTGTCCAGACTTGACCACAACACCACACATCCATGCAATGCCTACATCGAAACCCAACACAGATTTCCCTGAATATGTATTGCATGTTCCCAACGAAGCGGCATGATTGCAGTAGTTTATCTACTGAGCATGGAACATTACAATCTATTTTTCCGTACGGCCCTTGATGCTTCAGTGTTTTGTCACATGGTAAGTAGCATTTGCTCATGATGGATTGCAGGTGAGTGCCTCAAAGTTCTCCCTCTTCCGATACACCGACTGGTGCATCGTTCAAGCAATTGCATTCTTCATCGAAGCCACTCCACGCAAACATTCAAGGGTATAGATGCCTCAAGACAGTGCCAGGTCTCGTTTTGGCTTTGGCAGTCAATGTCCTGCATGTGGCTCACATGGATGGATTGAAGTGTGGATGGGCAGTGGATGGCCACGAGATGGTTGTGTGGATGTATGAAATAAGTTTATGTTGCAATGATCTACTTCATTACTGGATTTGGTTGATCCTCTCCTTCTCGTCATGGTGGCTCACATTGCATCGGTGTCTCGCGTAAGCACCTCGATCCACCCATTGAAGGTCAAAACAAAGGAGCTCTAATCCATCCCTTCAAGCTAGCTTCTTTCATCCCTTTTTGCACAATATCCCCTTTAACACAAATGGATGGCGCAACAATTGTTGCCCCATTCCTAGCTTTAGAGAGGTGGAGTGTAGAGAAAGACTCCTCGTTCGGAGCTTGTTTAGTATCAAATTGAATTGCAACATTTGAAACAAAAAGCGGACTTCCCGCACACACTCGCCTTGACACGTGGAGGCCACAACGAGGTGCAATGCCTACGCCTCCAAAGGACAATGCTTTCGGTGATATTATTTCGGCATTAAAGTTGAGTGCAAAACAACTTTTGTGATTTTACTTTAATCTAGAAAGCTACTGCTCTGCGGGGTATGTAAAAGCACTTGGCTTTTGCAATGGAGTGATTGACAGATCCTTGCTGTGTGGTATTGATGTCGATAAGCAATCTTTCCTGATCGCTTATATTTGTAGGTGAGTTGTCAGCAACTGCTATCTCTCCCACCTATTTTTACTTTAAAATAATCGTATGCAGTTGAGAAATGAAGCATTTAAATGATTGGCACATCCACCAAACCCTCGTTTGTTTACCTCTTCCTTTGTAAGGATGAAGAGATGAGGTGACACGTTTTCACCTGTGTAGTTGCCTCTGGGCGCCGAACAACCAGGCGAACTTGCAAGTGTGGATGGAAGTGGTAAGCAGTCGACATTAATTCCAGCTAACCGCCCTAAGGAAGACATTGAGTTCGTGTGACCTGGGGGACTACTCGGCTCGTTAGTGTGCATGGAAGACCACTTTTGCTCTTTACATCACCTCATGGCTCCGCCAAAGACGCATGGGAAAGCCAAGTGTAATCCAAACTACCTTATCCGTACAAGTCGAAGTCGTTGTCATAAAGGACAAGTTTGTGGGTCTAGCTCGTCGGATTATTCACTATTGCTAAAATACATGCGACAGATTTTACACCAGAAATAAATTGGACTGCAAATAACTTCATCTCTGCAACTGCGCAGACATTCTAGTGTCTAACCAGCATCTGCGAAGCTCTGGTATTAGCACAACAGTAGACGGAATTTGCAATCACTTTCATCTCTGTAGTCTACGTCAAACCCTTAACTACAAAGGCAGTGTATCCCTCTCACAGAATAACACCTGCTGAAATTCGAAGTCAGCATTTTGCCTGATTTAAGGACTGCAATGCTAATCTCAAATCCTCTGCCATTTAATAGTTTGTTTTTGGTTTCGTTTGTTTAAGCGAGTGTTTTGATGTCTCAGGGTGAGCTCTCGCGATAGCCAGTACGCGAGTTGGGGCGTCGTCGGCAGCATGGTGGGAGACAGTACGCTCATTTCTACCCTCTGTGCCTCTAATTCCATCAACGAGCAGCTAGACTAGGCTTAGACTAGTTCGAAACGCCAAGGGGCTGCGAGGGGCTGCACAATGTCTTATGTACGCTGTAGCTAGCAGCACTCCCTAAATGTGGGCTGATCCCTAACAGAAATGAGAGATGCTACTAACAGAGACGTAGTGAGTAGCATTGGCGCACTTGTAGAAAGACGAATGCAGAGAAGGTGGAGAGGCTGATGGTGGCAGTGAGGAGTGCGTTGGCGAAGTCGGCACCGGAAGGGATAGTGGCGAGCGCGTTGGAGGATGTGAAGGTGGTGAGTGGTGCTTAGCAGGGTTTCTACGCCTGGTTGGCTGTCAATTACCTCATGGGAATCCTTAGAAAGGTGCGCACAATTCTTGGCATAGATGTGCATTTATCTATTCGAACAACTCATTTCTCTGTTTATCACCTACCTTCCAATGCACTAGTTTGGTGCTGATGCAGTCCGCATTCATGCATCCTTACCCACACCCATCCATGTGACCATACCTCCACGGGTTCCACGTATTGGTCAATAACAACGAAACACACGGGAAGGGATCAATCAAAGCTGGTTTGATTACAGATGGGTTCAAGCTTCTCCAGTGGTGTGAATATCCGTGTTGAGCACAACAATCTGATGAAGGAGGCTTTGATGCTGACTATTCTCAGAATCTACCACCGAGAGGCATAGACATCCTCCACGGCTTCCAACTCTACACACCAATGCAGAAGTATCTGTCCATGAAATAGCGCTTGTACGTGTGACTTGACAAATTCTTCCACACACAGCGCCAGTAATTAGCGTGCGTTGTTTACAGCGGTATTTTCCTCTCACAAGTCAGTTCTTTTGCCTCGTCAATCATGTGCCCTTATTCGAGCCTTGTACTTCACCTCCGCCTAGCGATCCTTAAGTCATGTGATTGAACGTGCCTTGAGGAAGAGTGAGTTGATTGCTGGCAACTGCTAATTAGCACCACTGTTACTGGCATTCCATGAAGCTGGTCACATAATGAAGGAGACATCAATGCCAATGGCAATCACCTCTCAAACGGTGACGTGAATCACAGCAGAATCCATCAGCATTAGTAGGAACGAGGCACCGCGTTCGCCTTGATTCATACTTGGATAAGCTGTCATCCATCTCTCTGCCATTAGTCAGTCCATTGTTCACTCTCTGTCTACCAATTCCACAAAATAACTTGTGTCCACCTACTTTAGTTCCACCCACCAATCTCATATCCACTAGTGCACTTATTCATTCCCTTTCCATCCATCTGGAGGGCAAATGCACATTCCACACCCACATGCACATCGAACACATCAAGATCCACCCAACCACGAATTCCACGTGTTGAATATTGAGCACCATGTCTGATGGATTGAGGGTCATCAAGGCCATTATCGCCACTGACAAATGTAGTGCAGTTCTCATTTACTCGCAGAGTGTAAACTGCTGGCGATTTGGTATTGCACTTGTAGGAGAATGCTCAGTCCCGTTCCCGTCCCTTGTCGATGCTCGGTGCGCTGAATATGGACGATGCAAGCACCCAAGTGACTTTCGTATTGCCAGCGCAAGAGGCTCTAACCAAGAGTGGGATGAAGGCGATGGCGTTTGGGCACAGCTATAGTCTGCACAGTCACAGCCACCTTTGCTATGAGGTCGCTACAATACGGGCGCGCTATCTGGCCCGCCAGACGCAGGGCTCTCTACTACGGGTGAGTGATGGTGGTGATTGACGACCTACTGGTTGAATATGAGTAAAGGGTATGACAGTGTCAGGGTAGGATCATTGAAAGGTGTGTACTCGTATTTAGCATTTGGAATAAGGCATAGGCCATCTCTGGGGATGTTGTTAAGTAAGTATGCGAGTCGAGCATTTGCGATACTGCGAATAGGTGGAAAGAGTTGAGTGCACCTGCATGCTGCTGTGAGGGGCTCAGGGTAAAACGCGGAATGGGTTGAGCTAATAGGAATGACATTCTGTTTCTGTAGAAGTGCTAGTGTCTACCGATGTTATGCTATCAGAGTGGAAGACTAACTTTCGGTTGCTTTATGAATATTGCAGAAGCCAGTGGCGAGTCCGTGTCATCAGAGTGGACTGAGCATGGAAGTAGCCTCTGATGATATCTTCCAAGCTCCTTGTGTTACATCAGCTGGAGAGGATATAATGGGACCTTCCATTGCCAAACCATCGGCGAGAAAGCCTACGAATCGGTCCTACTAAAAGATAAAATGCAAGCACTTGCTCTTGAGATCTAATTTGCAATACTCTTTTGTGACTTTGTACTTATCTCCACCGAACCGTCAGAGGTGCTGAGGTATATTCATGCCTCTTTGATGCAGACCATGTGTATAAATTGTGAGTGAGGGAGTGCACACTCCTGATTTGCCCTGCTTTACCTAGCAAAGGCATTCTAACGGGGTTCGCATTCATGTGAAATCTCTGCTGGATGCAAGCGCAGAAGAGATCCACAATTCAGTAGTGTAAATCTTGCGAAGAGCATTTGGTACAAGGTTTTGAGGAAGAAGAAGAAAAAGAAGAAGCGTTGTGCACGCTTGCTTAGAAGTGAATTTCATTTTAAACCTTAAGACTTGCTATGAAATACTGCGGGTGCTTTACTGCTGCAGTGTGATGCCACCTGTCAATTCACCCTATGACCAGTTTCGTAACCATCCATCCATCCATCCATCCATCCATCCATCCATCCATCCATCCATCCATCCATCCATCAACTCAACCCCTTTCCACTCATCCCACTTCCATCTCCATCTGTGCGGATAGCACAGGATTCAATGCGACTGCTGCATCAGCAAAGTTGAGTTGGATAAGTTTGCAGCCATGAATGCAGCGACTATTCTCCCACTACCAATGCATTGTTTACACATCAAAACCACTCTTATTTCAGTTCTGAAATGTTCGATACATTTCGCATAATATTTTGCCAAAAATACGACTCCTTCAAGGCAATCATTGCTGTCACTTCTCCAATTCCATTCAAGGGAGCACCGGCGAGGATTGCGTTCAGAGGTGACTACGACGCCATCAGGTGTGGCCGAGCGATCGAGGCGATGTTGGCGGATGCCTCCTTTGCTGGTGTCTATCGTCCAAGTGTGTGTGATGACTTTGCGGTAAGTTCCTCGACTGCTCTACATCAGGACTTGGGTCAAATTTGCAACACTAATCGAGGGTTCGTTTGTAGGCCCGATGTTGCAGATTCATGGAGGATTAAGGATGGTTCACTAAGGTGAACGGACCAGCTGTTCTGATTTCTGAGAACCACATCTGCGTCTCATTCAACTCTTGAGTGCTGTAGGGTAATGGGGCAAATAGGCAAGGCTATCTCACGCTAATGCTGCCAGTGTTGTTTTGTTATTTCCTCAATCCCTGCAATAACCCCTCTCTCTTGGACACGCCGAAATGACATGCTCCTACTTGAATTGCAATAGTAATTTAAAGATTTTTGCGTACCCCACCTCGACCAAGTGATGTGGAGCAGTCACGACTAGCTGCCAGCGGGATTTGCGGCTGGAATTCCAAAAAATGTTCCTCCTCTAACCACATTTTTGCCTTTAGCAATGATGAATTATTTCAGGTATACAACGTCCACCACGCGATCATCACAAATCTGGTTGTTGAATGCGGTAGGCAGACGGAGCCGACAATGTCAATGCTGCCTAAAGAAGGAATTAATGCGCACATCCGACTACCCAAATAAGTTTTTCCTTGTTACCTTTATATTTTTGTGTCTGTGTGGTTGATTTGTTTCCTTCGTCACCGAACTGGGCATCTGGCAGACCCAACATCTCGTCGTGCAAACGTATANTAAGTTTTTCCTTGTTACCTTTATATTTTTGTGTCTGTGTGGTTGATTTGTTTCCTTCGTCACCGAACTGGGCATCTGGCAGACCCAACATCTCGTCGTGCAAACGTATATGCAAATGCTTGTCAGTTCACATGCATTCCTGCTTGCAGCTTTAAGGAGAAATTTGTGTTGCTGTGAGTGCAAGGACTTACTCACTTCGAATGCCTGCATGTGCAGTCGCTTGTGCACTTCGACTCACTGTGCGACCACAATAAGCACTCTACCTCGGTCTAAAGACCACAGAGTTTACTTCATACAATCTCGTGAAGATGGCTTGGGGATGGGTCATCTCATCACCCTCTGTGCAATACTTAGCCGATGTCAGGCATCTTCCAGTCAGCCGTCTGAAATTCTGACCTGCCTACATTCATTCTCGAGGCAAGAGAAGCATTGGTAAGTTAAATTTTCCTAGATCCGTCATCATATTGGCAATTCGGACGTGCGCCCCTACCGACTCGCATTTGTGCTCAATGCCACGTGGTCCTCTCTGAAGTAAAGCGCTGAGCTTCCTCCAGCTTTGCGTGTCAGGAAATCTCCCAGGGATTGATGTGGGCATTGCAAAGATGGTGATGCGTTGGGACACAAAATCATGCATCAGATCTCTTTACTCAATCGGGAACGTGTCAGGGTAGGAATCGAATGGCTTTGTTTAGCATAAAGGGATTGGCTACCGGAAAGATCTCTTCCTAGTAATCAACCACATTGCTGAAAGTGATGTAAGCAAGTGAATGCTTAGTAGACAGGAAAGAAGCTGCAGGAAGCTTTGTATTTCAAATTGTGCATAACTAAATCTGCAGTGTTGAGACGAGGTGATGCTCAACACCTGAAGATACGCCAGTCAAAAGATGAGGAGTGCTTCACATAATGCTAGTCTGCTTTCACAGCTTGAAAAACATGTGGTGCAAGACGCACGACCGCGATACACCTTCATCGTGTCTTCTCAACCACCACCCCATTAAAGAGGGGAGAATAAGGTGAAGAAGGCCCCAAAGTAGCAAGCAAATGATTCAGTGTGGGGAGGAGGTGAGCAAAGATTGGCGCATACATTCAGCTTATCAAATGCTACTAGCAAACTCCCACAAGCTACATCAAGTCATTCCAGAAAGACATTGCCAAAACCACACAAAAGCTTTTAAAACCCAAATAAGGAAGGTAGAGGAATGGCTAGGCATTTTCGGTATTGAATGCACGCAAGTGTTTGGTGACACTGAAAGGACGAGAAAGGTCATCGAATAACACAGACGGTCTATTCGCAGGCGATGAGGCTGACGATTAGCGTCACCGCACGCTGTGATGAAATACGCTGCTTTATCAACTTTCGTGAAGACAACTTTAGGGACAAATCCATCGAGCAAGACAGAATAGACTGCTGATTTCCATTGCGAACTTCGTTAATTTAGAGAAAAATGAGATTTCAATGTTTGCTACTCCACTCTGACAATGTTCCCGTTCTGAAATACAGTGCCAGTGGTTGCGCAGCCAAAGTAGAGCAAGCACAAAGTACAATTCTTTGGCACAAGTATCAGGAAACACAAATGGCCACATTGCTTAATGGGTGGATGAGGCGACTGAATCTGGTCATATTCACGGCACGCATAGCAAACACTCGACCCTCACCATCTCCCTACCTATGCCCCTCACTCATTCCACTGCTTTGTAGGCCCTCTATTGTCGAGGTGTTTACCCATCAGCCTGCTCCCTGGCATGAATGCAAGGCAGTCAAGAGAAAGAGCAAGTGGAATAATGGAAGGGTAGATTTGCTACAGAATGTGCGATTTCATCCGCCTTACCTGCTGATCCAGCAAACTATATGATCCTCAAATTCAAAAGGCAATAAAAAAATTATGCAGTTGCATGCCTACATTCCTCCATGTTTCTTTTCCGAGGCTACAACTCTCTACACGGAAGGCGAAATCCAATCAAATTAAGGCACAATACAAAGGTCACAGCCAGAGCTGTCAGTGGTGGTAACAAGTCATATAACATGAGGCGACGAGAAGAATGGAAGGAGAGACTACAATTGGTTCTTGCAGCATTTTCGAATGAGAAAAAAGAGGCTGATGACGAGAATGTTTAGACAAATGGCAGTGCTGACAATGAAACCAAACAAATCCATCCGGATGGCAGGTGCTGTGGAGGGAATACGAGCGGTCGTATCAAGAGCGTAGCCGGTAGACCAGCTGGCCACAGTCCCACCGACCTGAGGGTACAGAACAGAGGCACTGACAACGTCTAGACAGGAGCGGTGTTGGTGAGCCCTCAACCAGCAGTCCAACTCGATCCCTGAAGCGGATTTCTGATGGCTCTGGTGTAGACATCTCCTTATTCAAGTGTCAGGTGGCAGAAACACTTGCCTCGCAGTCGCTTGAATATCAAACGCCTTAACGACGTGGAAAATGAAAATGAACTCTGAACAAATTCGCAGGGATGTGAATACTATTAAGTAGCTCAGTAAATGAGCTTTGGTTGGAGACAAGCATTTCAGCAAAATCCACCCACCACCATGTGCCCATCAGCCTTCAGCTCACAGCTCCACAACAGGACGATACACATGAATCAAACAAAACTAAAGGGATGGCATGAGAATGGCTTTCTGCCTTATTTCGAAGTGTTTCCTCAAATGTAATGCCACTGCACTCGAGTTCTTATAGAACTGGGTGGTTGCAGAAGCATGCTTGTTGGAGGTCAAGCCAGTTCGCACAGTCTCACTCGCTCCCAATGTCAGCAATGTGCTGTTCTCTTGATTCGATCACCTTCATTACGACAATTCTGTGTTGAATTGGGACCAATTTGATGGCATCATGTTGTGAATGCGCATGCACACATGGAACGTAAACGAGGTACCCCGTAAAGCAGTTAGATGTGTACAGGATGGTGCGAAACACGATGGATGAGTAATAGCCTGATTCCTAAAGGCATTCAGCAGTCTACTAGTTGGTCCTCTCGGCTCTTAATTTGGTTCATGATTTCAACGCTGTTTGCAGTTCTATGCGCTTGTGGATCCACTGCATGTCTGCTCTGGTGTCTGCAATCCACCAACACGTACGCGTCATGGTTTCGCAGGAGCTTCCCTGACAGTGGATGTCTCATGAGCATTCCACGTCATTGCACTCTCAAACAACTCCTTGTGGACGACCGAAATTGTCTCTAGGTGTGCTTGTCTTGAACCCTATTAATAATCACTGTAGTACCAATGTCAACAACCACGTCCACTGGAAGTAAGAGAAAGCATCTTCCACGCTTTGTTCATCCTCGATCACTCAGCCCTCTGTCGCCTACTCACACGCTAGATTGTCATGCAACTTATATTCGTGGACAGGTGAAGACGTCTACTCTGTGCTGTGGCCGATTAATTGCTCCGCTTGCCACCTTGACTCAGATCTCCTTCCACTCGTTCTTACACCAATCCATGCCAATCGAACAGCTGAGTCATCTCACTTTCCGGACAGATGTCACCCACTATTAGATGCGAACTACTTTTGCCTCAAATCAGCTCCTCCTCCTTTCTCATGCAGTACTTTGGCGTTGTCAGACAAAGGTCAACTTGAATACCAAAATCTGCTAATCCAATAAAGGCGCTGTGATCTGGCCAGGCAGTCTACTTGAAGCCAACTAAATGGCAACGCTTTGGTCCACTGCAATCGGGGGATTGTTTTCTCAAATGTAAGTTCGGCGATGCTTCCAATGTGTCTGCAAACAACTCAAGTAGAGCGTGGAGGTCATGCCAATATACTTGTCGATACAATGACACGGCAGCCATAGGAGAGGTTGGGTGGAGTGCAACGACAATTGCAATCACTCATGCATGACCGAACTCACATCACTGAGGAAGACGATCGTGCTCCAATCACTGTCACTCTTGATCCGTAGGCCTCCAACAGTCCCTTCACTATCCAACCTAGCAGACACCTCTCCCCTGACGTCAACTGCTCCTGTCGCAGAAGCTAAAATGAATTGTCACCGAAATGTTAGGCACGAAGAGGGAGCATTCAGCCTCCTGTGAATTAGTTAATAACAACAAACATCTGCGCTCCTGTGGTTGACACTTTTCTTCCAAGAATTAGGCCAAGGCGCCCAAAAGTGGTCGCTGAGACAACGCACATTTCAGTGAGCAATGTGTGTGTCGTAAGGAGAAAAAAGGGATATTGCGCACTGCTTCCAAGACCTAACGAGTTTACAGCTCTAGGATGCCACTACACTAATAAAAAGCATTCCGCTGCTCTTTCACACGTTAAACACAAATATAACAAGAAATTGTGATACAACTGATGAAGTGAGGTCTACATTTACGTGGTAGACTCAAAGTTGTCCAGTTGCTCGTGCAGAATCTGTCAATCGCGGTGGTAAATTGCGTTCGAGTCACTTTGGCTGAGTGATCAGCTTTCTTGAAGGAGGTGACAATCTCCCATAACTTGTGAATCGCCTAACAAGGCAACAAATCAACCACACAGACACAAAAATATATAACAAATCAACCACACAGACACAAAAATATAAAGGTAACAAGGAAAAACTTATTTGGGTAGTCGGATGTGCGCATTAATTCCTTCTTTAGGCAGCATTGACATTGTCGGCTCCGTCTGCCTACCGCATTCAACAACCAGATTTGTGATGATCGCGTGGTGGACGTTGTATACCTGAAATAATTCATCATTGCTAAAGGCAAAAATGTGGTTAGAGGAGGAACATTTTTTGGAATTCCAGCCGCAAATCCCGCTGGCAGCTAGTCGTGACTGCTCCACATCACTTGGTCGAGGTGGGGTACGCAAAAATCTTTAAATTACTATTGCAATTCAAGTAGGAGCATGTCATTTCGGCGTGTCCAAGAGAGAGGGGTTATTGCAGGGATTGAGGAAATAACAAAACAACACTGGCAGCATTAGCGTGAGATAGCCTTGCCTATTTGCCCCATTACCCTACAGCACTCAAGAGTTGAATGAGACGCAGATGTGGTTCTCAGAAATCAGAACAGCTGGTCCGTTCACCTTAGTGAACCATCCTTAATCCTCCATGAATCTGCAACATCGGGCCTACAAACGAACCCTCGATTAGTGTTGCAAATTTGACCCAAGTCCTGATGTAGAGCAGTCGAGGAACTTACCGCAAAGTCATCACACACACTTGGACGATAGACACCAGCAAAGGAGGCATCCGCCAACATCGCCTCGATCGCTCGGCCACACCTGATGGCGTCGTAGTCACCTCTGAACGCAATCCTCGCCGGTGCTCCCTTGAATGGAATTGGAGAAGTGACAGCAATGATTGCCTTGAAGGAGTCGTATTTTTGGCAAAATATTATGCGAAATGTATCGAACATTTCAGAACTGAAATAAGAGTGGTTTTGATGTGTAAACAATGCATTGGTAGTGGGAGAATAGTCGCTGCATTCATGGCTGCAAACTTATCCAACTCAACTNAAGAGTGGTTTTGATGTGTAAACAATGCATTGGTAGTGGGAGAATAGTCGCTGCATTCATGGCTGCAAACTTATCCAACTCAACTTTGCTGATGCAGCAGTCGCATTGAATCCTGTGCTATCCGCACAGATGGAGATGGAAGTGGGATGAGTGGAAAGGGGTTGAGTTGATGGATGGATACAGGATGGGTTGATGGATGGATGGATGGATGGATGGATGGATGGATGGATGGATGGATGGATGGATGGATGGTTACGAAACTGGTCATAGGGTGAATTGACAGGTGGCATCACACTGCAGCAGTAAAGCACCCGCAGTATTTCATAGCAAGTCTTAAGGTTTAAAATGAAATTCACTTCTAAGCAAGCGTGCACAACGCTTCTTCTTTTTCTTCTTCTTCCTCAAAACCTTGTACCAAATGCTCTTCGCAAGATTTACACTACTGAATTGTGGATCTCTTCTGCGCTTGCATCCAGCAGAGATTTCACATGAATGCGAACCCCGTTAGAATGCCTTTGCTAGGTAAAGCAGGGCAAATCAGGAGTGTGCACTCCCTCACTCACAATTTATACACATGGTCTGCATCAAAGAGGCATGAATATACCTCAGCACCTCTGACGGTTCGGTGGAGATAAGTACAAAGTCACAAAAGAGTATTGCAAATTAGATCTCAAGAGCAAGTGCTTGCATTTTATCTTTTAGTAGGACCGATTCGTAGGCTTTCTCGCCGATGGTTTGGCAATGGAAGGTCCCATTATATCCTCTCCAGCTGATGTAACACAAGGAGCTTGGAAGATATCATCAGAGGCTACTTCCATGCTCAGTCCACTCTGATGACACGGACTCGCCACTGGCTTCTGCAATATTCATAAAGCAACCGAAAGTTAGTCTTCCACTCTGATAGCATAACATCGGTAGACACTAGCACTTCTACAGAAACAGAATGTCATTCCTATTAGCTCAACCCATTCCGCGTTTTACCCTGAGCCCCTCACAGCAGCATGCAGGTGCACTCAACTCTTTCCACCTATTCGCAGTATCGCAAATGCTCGACTCGCATACTTACTTAACAACATCCCCAGAGATGGCCTATGCCTTATTCCAAATGCTAAATACGAGTACACACCTTTCAATGATCCTACCCTGACACTGTCATACCCTTTACTCATATTCAACCAGTAGGTCGTCAATCACCACCATCACTCACCCGTAGTAGAGAGCCCTGCGTCTGGCGGGCCAGATAGCGCGCCCGTATTGTAGCGACCTCATAGCAAAGGTGGCTGTGACTGTGCAGACTATAGCTGTGCCCAAACGCCATCGCCTTCATCCCACTCTTGGTTAGAGCCTCTTGCGCTGGCAATACGAAAGTCACTTGGGTGCTTGCATCGTCCATATTCAGCGCACCGAGCATCGACAAGGGACGGGAACGGGACTGAGCATTCTCCTACAAGTGCAATACCAAATCGCCAGCAGTTTACACTCTGCGAGTAAATGAGAACTGCACTACATTTGTCAGTGGCGATAATGGCCTTGATGACCCTCAATCCATCAGACATGGTGCTCAATATTCAACACGTGGAATTCGTGGTTGGGTGGATCTTGATGTGTTCGATGTGCATGTGGGTGTGGAATGTGCATTTGCCCTCCAGATGGATGGAAAGGGAATGAATAAGTGCACTAGTGGATATGAGATTGGTGGGTGGAACTAAAGTAGGTGGACACAAGTTATTTTGTGGAATTGGTAGACAGAGAGTGAACAATGGACTGACTAATGGCAGAGAGATGGATGACAGCTTATCCAAGTATGAATCAAGGCGAACGCGGTGCCTCGTTCCTACTAATGCTGATGGATTCTGCTGTGATTCACGTCACCGTTTGAGAGGTGATTGCCATTGGCATTGATGTCTCCTTCATTATGTGACCAGCTTCATGGAATGCCAGTAACAGTGGTGCTAATTAGCAGTTGCCAGCAATCAACTCACTCTTCCTCAAGGCACGTTCAATCACATGACTTAAGGATCGCTAGGCGGAGGTGAAGTACAAGGCTCGAATAAGGGCACATGATTGACGAGGCAAAAGAACTGACTTGTGAGAGGAAAATACCGCTGTAAACAACGCACGCTAATTACTGGCGCTGTGTGTGGAAGAATTTGTCAAGTCACACGTACAAGCGCTATTTCATGGACAGATACTTCTGCATTGGTGTGTAGAGTTGGAAGCTGTGGAGGATGTCTATGCCTCTCGGTGGTAGATTCTGAGAATAGTCAGCATCAAAGCCTCCTTCATCAGATTGTTGTGCTCAACACGGATATTCACACCACTGGAGAAGCTTGAACCCATCTGTAATCAAACCAGCTTTGATTGATCCCTTCCCGTGTGTTTCGTTGTTATTGACCAATACGTGGAACCCGTGGAGGTATGGTCACATGGATGGGTGTGGGTAAGGATGCATGAATGCGGACTGCATCAGCACCAAACTAGTGCATTGGAAGGTAGGTGATAAACAGAGAAATGAGTTGTTCGAATAGATAAATGCACATCTATGCCAAGAATTGTGCGCACCTTTCTAAGGATTCCCATGAGGTAATTGACAGCCAACCAGGCGTAGAAACCCTGCTAAGCACCACTCACCACCTTCACATCCTCCAACGCGCTCGCCACTATCCCTTCCGGTGCCGACTTCGCCAACGCACTCCTCACTGCCACCATCAGCCTCTCCACCTTCTCTGCATTCGTCTTTCTACAAGTGCGCCAATGCTACTCACTACGTCTCTGTTAGTAGCATCTCTCATTTCTGTTAGGGATCAGCCCACATTTAGGGAGTGCTGCTAGCTACAGCGTACATAAGACATTGTGCAGCCCCTCGCAGATGATGCTATTCTTCTACGACTGTATTCGCATAAGCTATTATGGGACACGCATTCCTCCTTACGATTCACTGCATTGTGGCTGCTCGAATTGGATCAGGTCAATGTGATCGCCTACTCTAGCATTTGAATGTCGTCCACAGCTCCGAAGAAGATGCGACTGTTTTTCGCAAGTCCACAGGAACCTCTCCTGCAACACTACCGCGGCACCCGCTGTGGGATTCTTACCGAAGGAGGAGGCTCCAAGCCCTAAAATGTTCATCACGACAAGAATAAGACCACTGCTTATATCCTCTGCCTAACGTATCACAATGAGACGCACTGATTTTGTAGTGACTGCACTGGTGAATCCAGGCGTGTGAACGACCATACCAGTCAGTGTATTTGAAGAGGTAGAGCGTGCACGCACTGAGTTCACAGTCAATTACGAGCAGGTACTGTGTTCAATGTGGAAACATTGAAATTACAAGGACAATGGCAAGAAAGCATGTGAAAAAAATACACCTATGTTTGATAAGAAATTACAATTTTGCTAACTATGTTACACGTCGTGCACTGGATGTGTGGAGATTATTTGTGCTGAAAAGGATTTTCTTGCAAATGTTTCACGGTAGTCTGGTGTTCCGACTAAATCATAGACTTTCGGGCACAAATTTCATTTTCGACCACTCTCGCTAAAGCTGTTTGTTTAAGTGAATGAAATGGGTCACGACTGGCTACCTTGCATTTAGTACAGCCTTTATTGGCGTATAATGGGACTGGGTTTAAAGGCATCTCTGATTTGATTGAGAACAGAAAAGGACTCAAATGTAACCCTGTAGGCCGTTATGGAAACAGCAATTTACTCTGGTAGGAGGATTCATGCTAATCCCGTAGAGTATGGCGAGTACGGTGATGAGGCTGAGACTCATCAGCATGGTGGGCATCAGTAAGTACATAGGACGTGGCAAATGCTTTGCAATCGCCTCACGTAGCGACTTTAATCCTTTCATTGTGTCGGTTAAGCACAATGAGTTTGGTTGAGGTCGTGCGAAAAAGTCGGCGTGAAATGATAGAATCAGCATTCCTGGCAAAGGAAAAACGTTAAGTACTGCCGAGTCGGTGCAAATGAGCGCTTAGCTACCATGTGCAGTAAATTAACAATGCATGTATATGCATCATGGCCATGATTTCTTTGGCGTTGCAAGCTCGGCACTACATAAGCATGTTTAATGCTATGCTCCCAATACCATAGTATTTATTTATATGAATGTCATCACTACAATAACTTGGCGTTTCGAACTAGTCTAAGCCTAGCGTAGTTGCTCGTTGATGGAATTAGAGGCACAGAGGGTAGAAATGAGCGTACTGTCTCCCACCATGCTGCCGACGACGCCCCAACTCGCGTACTGGCTATCGCGAGCGCTCACCCTGAGACATCAAACCACTCGCTTAAACAAGCGAAACCGAAAAACAAACTATTAAATGGCAGAGGCTTTGAGATTAGCATTGCAGTCCTTAAATCAGGCAAAATACTGACTTCGAATTTCAGCAGGTGTTATTCTGTGAGAGGGATACACTGCCTTTGTAGTTAATGGGTTGACGTAGACTACAGAGATGAAAGTGATTGCAAATTCCGTCTACTGTTGTGCTAATACCAGAGCTTCGCAGATGCTGGTTAGACACTAGAATGTCTGCGCAGTTGCAGAGACGAAGTTATTTGCAGTCCAATTTATTTCTGGTGTAAAATCTGTCGCATGTATTTTAGCAATAGTGAATAATCCGACGAGCTAGACCCACAAACTTGTCCTTTATGACAACGACTTCGACTTGTACGGATAAGGTAGTTTGGATTACACTTGGCTTTCCCATGCGTCTTTGGCGGAGCCATGAGGTGATGTAAAGAGCAAAAGTGGTCTTCCATGCACACTAACGAGCCGAGTAGTCCCCCAAGTCACACCAACTCAATGTCTTCCTTAGGGCGGTTAGCTGGAATTAATGTCGACTGCTTACCACTTCCATCCACACTTGCAAGTTCGCCTGGTTGTTCGGCGCCCAGAGGCAACTACACAGGTGAAAACGTGTCNAATGTCGACTGCTTACCACTTCCATCCACACTTGCAAGTTCGCCTGGTTGTTCGGCGCCCAGAGGCAACTACACAGGTGAAAACGTGTCACCTCATCTCTTCATCCTTACAAAGGAAGAGGTAAACAAACGAGGGTTTGGTGGATGTGCCAATCATTTAAATGCTTCATTTCTCAACTGCATACGATTATTTTAAAGTAAAAATAGGTGGGAGAGATAGCAGTTGCTGACAACTCACCTACAAATATAAGCGATCAGGAAAGATTGCTTATCGACATCAATACCACACAGCAAGGATCTGTCAATCACTCCATTGCAAAAGCCAAGTGCTTTTACATACCCCGCAGAGCAGTAGCTTTCTAGATTAAAGTAAAATCACAAAAGTTGTTTTGCACTCAACTTTAATGCCGAAATAATATCACCGAAAGCATTGTCCTTTGGAGGCGTAGGCATTGCACCTCGTTGTGGCCTCCACGTGTCAAGGCGAGTGTGTGCGGCAGGTCTGCTTTTTGTTTCAAATGTTGCGATTCAATTTGATACTAAACAAGCTCCGAACGAGGAGCCTTTCTCTACACTCCACCTCTCTAAAGCTAGGAATGGGGCAACAATTGTTGCGCCATCCATTTGTGTTAAAGGGGATATTGTGCAAAAAGGGATGAAAGAAGCTAGCTTGAAGGGATGGATTAGAGCTCCTTTGTTTTGACCATCAATGGGTGGATCGAGGTGCTTACACGAGACACCGATGCAATGCGAGCCGGCGTGACAAGGAAGAGAGGATCAATCAAATCCAGTAATGAAGTAGATCATTGCAATATCCACCCATTTTATACATCCACACAACCATCTCGTGGCCATCCACTGCCCATCCACACTTCAATCCATCCATGTGAGCCACATGCAGGACATTGACTGCCAAAGCCAAAACGAGACCTGGCACTGTCTTGAGGCATCTATACGCTTGAATGGTTGCGTGGAGTGGCTTCGATGAAGAATGCAATTGCTTGAACGATGCACCAGTCAGTGTATTGGAAGAGGGAGAACTTTGAGGCACTCACCTGCAATCCATCATGAGCAAATGCTACTTACCATGTGACAAAACACTGAAGCATCAAGGGCCGTACGGAAAAATAGATTGTAATGTTCCATGCTCAGTAGATAAACTACTGCAATCATGCCGCTTCGTTGGAAACATGCAATACATATTCAGGGAAATCTGCGTTGGGTTTCGATGGAGGCATTGCATGGATGTGTGGTGTTGTGGTCAAGTCTGGACACAAATCAACTCCCATGAGTCCACTTGTCAAACACTGCACTTTGGAGGAATTTCCATCGGCGTCCCTTCTACACTGGCAAGTCCACATCAACTGCAAGATGTCTCCGGCACGAAGTGGGGAGCTGAGTCCTGTTGTGCCCGAGCTTTTGCTCTGATACTGCCTCTGCACTATTACACTTTTCAACTGCACTTTGGACAAGAATGTAGCACACGAGCTGGCAAGCAAAGGATCCACTTGAGGTGATTGTGTGTCTGATTAGTCGCACTTTGAATCTCCCGTGTCAGCTCCCGCACTTTCTCATTCCTGTGCCCTAGCAATACCTCCTCTACTTTCACAGCTCACCTCATCTTCCAAAATATTCATCCACGTTACTTGAAGGGGCCGTGGATGATGGTTTGTTTAGTGGCCGGCGACACGGTCATTAGTGCCAACCAGTTTACTTGAACAATGCACCAGACCCTGATGCAAAGTGAAACTGCCATGATGAGGGTCAAGTTTTGTCAAGTTTGATGGCAAACTAGGCAAGTGAGATTGTTTGTTCAAATTAGCACTGCTCTCATTCCTCTCGAGGAAATGACGCTACATGATGAAAGGCAGTAGATGACGTTTGGACACGCTTTTGCTCTCCACTGTCACGGCAACAATGAACTCTCTCCAAATGGTCCGCCCAACCGAAGGCTCCGACTTGATTGTGGGTGCTGGTGAGAAAAGACCTTCTACTGGTTCAATGCCAGTAAAGGTTTTGCCAGCACCAATGTGAGGTAAAAGGAAGGCATAGCTCATATGGGAGGGGACAGATTGACTCTGATGATGCCATCGGATCTACGTTATTACGATTTCTAGGAGTGCAGAGCACAGAGAGGCTGAGTAGTGCTACATACCACGTAAAAGTGCTCCAATTTAGGAAATGGCATTTTAATTTAGTGAAATTTTCATTCTTACGGTTTTGACGAACTTGGATCTGGATGAGAACAGTTTAACTACTGCATCCAGTCACTGTCGTCTGATTGGATTCATCTTCGCGTTCTCACCTAGCACCATCGTCTAGGCACCGCATGTCTTCCATGCCACCAGTGGAAGAGTTTCAACAGCATGCAACCAATAAAACCATCTGAACCATGTGTTTTACTTCTAGTTTTGTAATGCCATGTAACAGCGTTGGGTCCTCTGATCCCAAAGTGTCAGTAAGGCTAGGCCTTATCCAAGCCTCATTTAGAGGGGTGATTGGATTGAACTTGTTTTACCCTGCCAGACAGCGTCTACAAATCCGCTTTCATGGTGGAGGAAGGGTCAGCTAAGCCGAATCAATTAAAATCTTGTTCCAATTCACCGTAGATATGAGGCTGTCTTGAAGCACTTGCGTGGACATAAACTGCTTGCGACTCTGCCATTTTCCACACGGGAGAATCCGAACCTCCGCTAAATTTGGGCGGCGCAAGCACTCAGACGACTTCCGTGCTGCCAACCGAAGAGGCCCTTCTCGAGATCGGGATGAAAGGGATGCCAACTGCCCACAACAACAACCTCCACAGTCGCAACGACCTCTGCTGTGGGAGTCACTGCATTTCGGGCCCGATATCAGCCCTTCCAGTCTGAAGGCTCGGATTTAAGCCATCTCCTCTCGAGGCATCCAAATGCAAAACGGTGTTTCTTTCCTAAAATCCACTAGACAGTGTGCTTAGATCTACAAGCTCCTCTAACCGTTAGCAAAGCAGGTACAATACTGTGCTCCTGGTTCATCAGATAAGGGTGCCACTACCCAACTGCCAAAATTTAAATTGATGGATGATTTGACTCCTTCTCGCCTTAAATTTTTATATGAATATGAATATGAATATCATAACTGACGCAAACGGCTCTAAATAAATCACCTGTATTCTTACTCAAGGAGACTAGGAGAGCATTGTCCTTAGTGGTCTGGTCTAGGTCTAGCGTTGGTAAGTGCTTGTTCAAGTCCGAGTCGTCTCCTGCAGCAGAGGAAATGAAAAACCTTCAAATTACCACTTATTACAAGCATCTTAGATGTCTTGCAAGAGTCACGTCTGTGGCAATATTTGCATCCAGAGCTTATGGCATCGTCTACAGGGAGGACGCAAACACGTCATAACTATGAAAATGGTGTCATTATTCATTAAATTGATACACCTACCTACCACTTACCAAATGTCAGTACTATAGGGTTGGGGAAGCATTAGGGTCTGAGGGAGAGCATCTGTAATTCTGACAGGAAGCATTGTGATTTGACAGTCAACCTGCTGCAACTTAAAAGCAAGGTGAGGCCAATCCACATAATGCTTGCGTGTTTTCGAAATCTTGAAATACTCGGCGAAATTTGCTCGTCTACAAAGGAAACTATTGTGCTGCATTCACTTTCATTTTATAGCTAGCTTTCGTTGCTCAGTTTTGTTTTTTGCATCCTTGTCGTGTTCAGTGATCCTACGACCTTTGAGGCAACGAAAACGCAAATGGTTACTCTGCACGGAATGCATGCTAATCGCCACATTTCTGTAACAGAAGATTGCGCATTCACATTTTCGCAATCTCTGCTTAAAGTAAGGCGCCACTAACATTTCATTCAAACACGTCAAAAGCACTGTCAATTTGCATGCAAGATGAGCGACAGTGGTGGTGCGAGGCAGTAGATTGAACGTGCCTGTGTGCGCTGCCTCACAGTGGATCTGGAGTTGACGATGGTGCCTGAAATGTCGGAACCAGGCTAAACAAGGAAACACCGTAATGAGTTACAGCACAAGCAGGAAGTAAAGGTGGTGAAGTGCTCACAATGAGTCCGTTGTCTCTTCAGATTCAAATGAGGTTCAACCTCAGAATGCTGCTACGACAGGCGACGGGGAGCACTTACGCGAAGGATCTCGATTCCAAACTAATGCTGCGAGATAATATTTGACGGTCTTCTTTGCTAGTCTATTCGACTGATTTGAGCACACCTTGCACAATACACTAATTTCGTCCTTAACAAGCATAACCACTGATCACCTTCTTCCGTGCACCATGCCACAGTATAGAATGCCCACATCCAACCAGTCCTTCTCTTCCCACAACGCTGCAGGCTCTAGAAGGCAGTACGGACATCAAGATCATTCCCATTTGCGACACCACTCCTCCTCTTCGATGACTGCGCCTTCGATCTGACATTTAACATGTTTGAAAACCACGGTACCGAGCCGACCGCGTCAAAATCGCGGATCACTTCCTGCAATGACCAGCTTGCAGTAGAGCATGGAAAAGCTTATTTGGCGGTGCCGAGTGTAACCTCTGCTGCCTAGTTAGTCCTTCCTCATGCACACACAAACACATTTTTATTTTTGTGAGGTTAAAAGCTACTTAGGGAACAGGAGTGGCTCTTAAGTGACATGAGCACCTCCACGATTTGTTAGCAAATTTTGGAAAAGGCGCCTCACTTAAGCCACTATCAATGTCACCAGATAACACTACTACCTCAATGTCATATGTTTGCCTGACCCTGCATAAAGTCGATTCCATTTATTATAAAGCACATCTTCTTTAATCCACCTTTGGCTTAAGGTGTTTTCCAATGCCTCTACTTTTACTTGATGCCAATATATAATGGTCTCATCTAAATAGCCTGGCTGATTCAAGTGAATTAAGTCCGAGGCGAAAAAAACGGGAGTCGGAATGACATTCCATTGCCACTTTATAAGCCGCCAGTGCAAAGATGCCAAGAAGGTCACACTCAGTCCTTACCTTGCTCTCCTTTCCTCGAAATCGACCAATATGTTCCCTTTGTGAGTGCCATCCATTAGTGCTTTGCATTTGAAAGCTGTCGCTTTCGCTTCATGTCTCCTGGATGATCTAGCAATTTCGTGTATTTCAAATATTTTCATGCCAACCTCATTCTCAACGTGGTTGCAACATTTGATTTCGCACGATATTAAATACTAGGTCAGCACAAGGGAGTTGTCCTTACTCAATCCTCTCCGTTTAAGAAGTCGAAACGGGAAAAAGAAATAGGAAAACCGGAGGGGTTTAAGAAGAATGCTGATGCTTACTGCAGTAAGCGAGCCAATGATAAACGTCTTCTCGGGCAATGAAACCCACTTATCCTCATTGTCTTCCCTAAGAAGTGAGAATTCCCAGTGTTATGGCAAATAGTGGTAAGCGCAAAATTCGGAAACTCCTGAAGCTTGCACAAATGGCCAAACGCCTCGCCATAGGGCAGAATTAGCATTTATAGAGGCTGACTTGCCCGCGTGGCCAAAGGACGAGTCAAACAAACGCAAACCCATTTGAGGCACAACCAAAACAATACTAAGTATTTATAGGCCTTCTTTTTGTAACGATAAGCGCAGAATTTGAGTAAATTTGCTTTGTTCATCGTAAATTGGGGAAAGAGAAACTCATTCATATGTGTCTCCTCCATCCTTGATTTACTCATTGTTCTACCACGAGTAGTCTTTAATTTTAAAAGGCTGCTCAAGTGCATTTTTATTTGTCCTTTTTTCTTCAAGCTTATAGACAAAAAAGACTAAGCTAGATCCGACCTCTACTGATGTCAAAACACCAAAATTTCATTGTCCAAGGCGGTCATGGGAATGACCACAACTTCAAGACTGCTCAGCGGTCATCTGGAAGGCAGCGGGCTCGCAATATCGTGGACAGCAACAATTGCGAATGGACGATTGGAGCAAGAGATGATGTATCAGTGCGGCATATGGCAAGCATGTCTTAAGAGATCGAGGCGACTCCCATGCATTGCAAAAGGGTTCATGGAGGAAATGGTCTTGCACCTCTCTCAGTTAGGACCTCGAATTTGGAAGCATAACATCGCAATAGGTCCAGCAAATGCAAAGTCTCTTCAAAAATACACACCAAACAGGAACGATATAACAAGCACTCGACATCGGTGGGACCTAACGCTCAAATCATGGGTCTGCAAACACTTTCTATTTCTTTTACTTAGGCTACAGCTCATTCTCTTGGGATGAGCTGGCTTACAAAGCTTAATAAGTTGTTTGTCTTTTCTCCAGGTATTGAAAACTAATGAAATGAAAGCGGAAATATCGTAAAGAAAGCTTGTTTAAGCAAGCATTTTATAAGAAAAAACTTGTCAGCTTAAACAGGTTTAAAGGCATTGATGGGGTGGGCAGTAGTCCGCCTATTCCTCCCAGCCGTCGTAATGAGCCGCATTACTGTAGAAGGCTACTTCAATGGACCAAACGCCACCCAGCAGAGCAGAAACTCAGTCTGTGGATAGAGAGGCTGGAGGCGCCTGCATCAAAAGGATAGGCTTTTATCTAGCATTTACAGTACAGACGATAAAATGTATGGAATAGTGTTTGAATATGCAGAATGTCTTCGAATAGGCTGCATAGCGTAATCTGATGAGGAAGTCTTGCCAGTGGTGCCTCAGTCACTGGGTCCAATTGTTGTGGAAGCTACACCGTCACTGTCGGAGTAATCAGATACCAGCAATGAATGAGCGCGATTGAGGTGGCCCGACTCTCTGTCAGAACTCTGAGAGTGGCTGCAAAGGTGGCGACTGTTAATCAATGTCATATTATGACTACTTTGCTTCATTTTCTTCTCTTTTTACTGCAACGCACAGAATCGGTGGTAGGTCCAGGTTTAGGGAAAGAGTTTATAACGAGAATTCTTTCAAACATTGCACGTTGGGAAAGTTGGCCAGGTAAAATATTTCTTGTACACGTTTTCGTTGACAACATTTTGGTCACTTAAGGTGAAATCAAAACGGAGAAAACAAAAGGCGTTTTTGTCATTAACAGCTAAATTGCAACTTCGTCTCCTCTGTGCCCTAAATTGCGGTACACTTCGGTTTCCTGAATGAAAATGCACAACGACAATCTCACTAGGCGAGCAGCCACAACCCGGAGGTGGTGAACACCGAGGCTCATCTGCCTACGTGCCTGCCAAATTTGTGTGCTTGGGTGATATTCAAACAGTTTTACGCCAACCTCACTGTCAAATTAGCGTCGCTGATTCTCAAATTGGTTGCAAAATTTGATTTCGTACATTCGCCCATACTATGTCAGCACAAAGTATTTATCCTTACCTATTCATCTACGTATAAAAGGCTGAATGGAGAAGTAGGAGAATGGAAGCATTGAAGAGGAATTTAAATAGAAGAATCCCAACTCTTACCGCAGTAAGCGCGCCAACGAGAAGCGTTGACTCGGGCAATGAAACCCATTCATCTTCAATGTCTTCCCCTAAGTAGTGAGAGTTCTCAGTGTTAAGACAAACAGTGGTAAGCATAAAATTCAAAAAGTCTTGAAGTTTGTGCAAATGGTCAAACGCCTCGCCAGAGGGCAGAAATAGCATTTACAGAAGCTGACTTGCCCAAGTGGTCTAGGGCCGAGTTAAACAAACGCAAACTCATTTGAGGTGCAACTGAAACAATACTAGGTATTTATAAGCCTTCTTTTTGTAACAATAAGAGCAGAATTTGAGTAAATTTGTTTCATTCATCGTAAATTGAGGAGAGAGCAACTCACGCATGCGCGTTTCTTCCATCCTTGATTTGCTCATCGCTCTACCACAAGTTGTCCATGAGTTTTAAAGGCTGCTCAAACATATTTTTATTTGTCCTTTATTCTTCAAGCTTATAGGTAAAAAAGGTTGAGCTAAAATCGACATTCCATGCAGCCAAAATGCCAAAATGTCATTGTCCAAGACGGTCACGGCAATGACCACAACGTCAAGACTGCTTAACGGGCATCTAAATGGTAGCAGGCTCGCAATATCATAGGCAATAACAAGTGTCTAGGTACGATTAGAGCAGGAGATGATGTATCAGTACTGCATATGGCAAGCGCGTCTTATTAAATCAAAGCGACACACATGCATTGAAATGGGGTTCATAGAGGAAACATTTTTGTGCCTCTCCTTGATAAGAAATCTTAGGCGAGCCACCGTGGACAGGATGTAGCTGGGTCTGGAGGGCGTAGACAAACTCGATTACTTTGCACAGATGAGAGATCTAACAGTGAGAGACGAAATCGGGATAGATAATAGCGAGGTGGGAGACGGTGGCACGAGAGGAGTGGGGGATGGGGCCGGACTACAATAGCTCTGAAATAAGAGGGTCTTAGTTAAAACTCTTCTCAACGATGTCCACAGTGCCTAAATAGTAGTGATTGGTGCACAGATGTTAGAAGGGATCAAATGATTTTACCGTTGTTTCCTGTGGATTGCTTTTTAGTTTATTTCCACTGCTAATTTGCCAGGTGAGGGATGAAGAATCACTTACCTAATCGAGGCAGACTCTGAGAGAATTCACTTCTTATCGGCCTTTTACTTGCAGCATAACGCTGTGTGGTGATATCGCCACGCCCACCATTTCCAACATCGCCATCACTCCCATTTTCTTCATCCTCCCTCTCCTCCTCCTCCTCCTCCTCGTCATCATCATCGTGACTACCACCAGGATCAATGCGTCGAAGGCAACCGACAGATTGACCACTTCGAAATAGCTGCATGGCGTGTCCTGAGGAGGATGCCTTGCCAGTGGTGTCTCTGCCACTGGGTCGAGTTGTTGTGGAAGCTCCACTGTCACTGTCGGAGTAATCAGAGACCAGCAATGAATGAGCGCGATTGAGGTGGCCCGACTCTCTGTCAAAGTCTCCTTTCCAGCTTAGATATTAGAGAATTCCAAAAGACATAATTTTTCGGATTACTTGTAAGGAAACTAAAAGCTTAACGAATGAGGGTGAGGGTAAGAATGAACTCTAACCCCATGCCCAAATCAAGGGAGTTGTAGAAAGACACTAGATAAATGGATTAACGGTTGGATATGGAGGCGTCTGATGTAGTGTGGACGATCACATCAGATGAGCCTTGAATTGAATGCTTGTTATATTGAATTAATACTGATGGAAAGTGGAAAGAGGAGATGGCTCACCGTTGTACAGACTGGATCTTCTTGTTGCAAGGACTTCATCGGATTCGGTATGACATCTTTGCTGGCATAACGGTAGATATTCAGCATCGAACTACTTGGAGCAATAGTAGTAGCTGCAGTGCAAGCAGTGGAGCAGTTGGCACCAGTGAAGCCTGTCAAGGAGACTTGACTGGTGAAGAAGGGACTTTTGAATAGAGGCTGTCCTGACTAAGTTTGTCGCTGAGACCTAGCCAACAAAGAGACGAATGGAATAAAACCTTATAAGTGGTCATATTTGGAACATGAATATCTCAGTGGTTGCTTGCGTGTCTAGTCGAAATTGAGGCGTCTATCAGGCAATAATATAGCATTCGAGATGCACAAAGTGGTTTAAATAAATTTGTCCTTCACAAGGTGCCTGAAGTAATCCGTACAAGCGTACATTGTGAAGCACAAACATCACTGACAAAATTAACCTCGCATGGAGGACAAAGGGGTATTCTGCCTTACTCACCGTTCCTTCATGCTTGTGCGTGTTCACTCTCGACAACCACTGGCAAGAAGGGCGGGATTCAATTGGTCTGTTGGTGATTAAAATGAGCTCAATGGCAAAGGCACTGTCGTGTGTTTATTAGGAAGGGATGCATGAATGCGTAGGCGTATGAACGAAAGAATGGACGAAGGCGTGCGTGTTGATTCTTCTTGGATGCAATTAATACCACGAACTGCGCTGCCTTTCCTGCCTTCGCCAGTGGGACACCAATGCAACTGCTCGTAGCGTCAAATTTACGCGTGTGGTGGTGGTCAAACAGCCTCTCGCGACCGACTACATGAATGGGCAATATCCGCTCTTTTCTACCACTTTAAAGACAATGGCACACAAATTTAGCCAAATTTGNACCACTTTAAAGACAATAGCACACAAATTTAGCCAAATTTACCTTTATGTTGCCTAGAAAGGCTTCAAAACACAACGGTGATTTGTGCTGAAATGGAGTGGGTGCAGCCACTATTTAAATTGACACGCCATCCGGTTGCAAAATGAGACCGATCGAGAAACCTCGTTCCGATGGAAAGTGCCTCTTAATTACTCCAGTGACAGCAGTAATAACTGGTAGCGTCGCCTAGAACATGACTATCCACACGCTCGCTCCTATTAGTACTCCTGAGGAGAATGAGTGTGATGCATGCTGCTGTCTCACCACGAACACTGCCACGCTGATGTCGATCACATGCACAAAATGCATGCTAGCCTGTGCGAGGAGGCTGAGCCCATCGGAGACTACGAACCATGATGTGTACGTGCATAATGGCACACGACACCAGTAATACACCGGACAATCCATTTTCCAATCTTAATTCGTGCAGCTTTGAATCGTTAAACTAATGCGCGTGGTTCCGGTGTTGATTGTAGGACGGACCCACTCGCGGAGGAGTTGCTGATCCCTCTCACGCACCAAACACTCGGCTTCATCCAGCGTCATTAATTTTGCATTTCCTTTCACTGCAAAGACCCCATCGGGCAACACAGATGCCAGAGCATCCGAACTGGGAAGCCGCAGTTGCGTGTTGCTACCGCTATGCGTGGTTGATGTGTTGACTGCATTCTTTTCCGCGAATCGATTGTTCCGGCATTGGTCAAGCAGACGCCCACACTGCTCTATGGATACCCAAACATGCATCAGAGGGCAGGCGAGGTAGGAGGGAGAGAAATGAACCTTGTAGAGCATTTTGGTACAGAAATGTATTCAGTACCCCAGATAGTACTGCGTGAAGTCGACATAGGCGGGAACCACCGGTCCGCATGTTCGATTGGGGTGTCAAAAGAAGGCAATGCCCTTGAAACATAAGTAACCTGGGTGTATTATTTGACAGTGCGACTGCTTTTAGAATGAAACATTGTGCGGTTAGCTGAGATGAACAAAAATGCAATGTAGGCGCCCAAATTGAGGCATGTGTATTGAGGATCGTAAAGGAAGCAGGCAGAGGAAAGGCAGCCGGGAACCTAGTCCACAACGCCTACGGCAATCAGCTTTTGTCTGTCCAGCTAGTACTGCCGATGATACGACCCGAATTGTGGAGCGCCGACAGCTTCCGTTGCGGCATCTTGTGTGCTGAGGAGGCAGAGCGGATCGCATGATTGTCAGCGCAAACTTGCTTGATGTGTTGCATGACAAATAGTAGAAGCCAGCTTACCACAAGTGTGAATACAACCAGAAATTCGGCAAATACCTCAGGAGTTGTGCTGGTTGGTTATACGCCCTGCGCGCAGGTCTAGTACTTGCGGTAGAATTTGCCCTCCTCATCGAAGCTGTCCTGACAGCATTCGAAAACCAGCAGAATTGGAAGTTAACGTGTGTGCAGGATTTAAATTTGGTGTCCCTCATTGCGGGTGATCATGCATCCCCTTTGGTCTGATCTTTGCTAACCGATACGTTCGACTATGGAGATGGGTCTGCTTGAGTTCCTCAAAAGGGACTGCTGTCTTCTCGTTTCGTTGAGCCACACGTTCTTGTTGAGCTTGCTATCGTTTCTGTTTGGAGGATTTTAAACATCCAGATGTTTGAAATTCACCTCCTTTCCCAATTATGCCTAGCTCAGTAGACTCAGTTCCTCAGCCGGTTTACGACTGTCAACATTGTCATTGGTGTCGTCGTGCGATTCCCCTCTGAGCGAAGAATAAGGGGTGATGGCGTCACTGTAATCAAAGGAACTATCTCCACCACTGACGTCTAGTGATTCTTTAGCATCATCTGGATTTTCGCCCTTCATCAGAAAGTTCACCACAGCATCTAGCACCCTCTTTTGTGTCTTTGAAATCCTAAAATATTCGGCGTCATACCTGACGGTAAAGGCTGGACAACATATTTTCGCGCTCATTCTCTCGTAAACGTGGTTCCCATATCTAAATTGGGAATGACGATGGTGTAATCGTTGGTTGCCTACCGACACCGTTTAATTTTCATGAGAAACTTGTAGTTGTCCACGTTGAGTCTACTGGCTCATATGTCTATGCACGATGGATGCAACACAAGTGAGGCCAATTTACACCGTTTTGCTATTGAGGAGTTGGTATCGTCACTTTTTCCTCTCAGGTTCAATGAGTGTAAAAATGCGACTGGAATGCTCGTCCATGTTACAACGGATGGAGGCTGCCAAATGTGTGATGCAGTGCGTCACCACCTTCCTTGCATTTATAGGCTCAGCGAGCACACAGCAGACCAACCAGTGAGGCGAGACCTTGAACCTTGGATGACGGTTACCTCTGCTGTCTCCGCTGCTTCAAAACTAATCAAAGGATGTCGTCGTCGCTGCCGCTTGGTTGCAATGGTAGTAGCGAAGAGCCAGGAGAGATGTTTGGCAATTTTTCCTTGTTGCTGTCCATAATCAGGTCTTTGTTTCGCACCTCTCCGTGATTAAAAGTTGAAACAACATCGATATTGAAGGCAAAATAGCCAGCTAAATTCAAATATATCCTATGCAGTATGTTCCAGTTAATTACAAGCATCTGACCTATTTGGCTTCATTGGACAGACATGTACATTGTTGCATTCTTGGTTGCGTCTACTGAAATGCAGGGATGCGTGTGTGGCACACTAAGCTGACCTCAGAGGAAGCATCATCAACCTCCCGAAATTCTGTTAAAAAACGAATTTTAGATTTGGTTTTGCCAATTGTTTGGATTCTATTCCTAATCACAGAACAGCTACTATCATTTGACTCCGTAAATTGCATGTGAGTGTGGATTCCCACCGAAGTAGGAAGTCGGTCATTGCAGAGCGGTGCAGATGTTATTCTAAAAAGTCGGACTTCTGCGAAATGCTTCAAATAACAGTGCATTCTTTCCTCCCTTCTATGCTTAGTTAGTGGCTCTGTTTTTAGCAAAGGCTGCAGAGGAGCTATAAGCTGGGCAAAGTATATTAAAAAGCCTGCTATCACATCCACATCCATGTGGTCGAAATTACACCGGAAAAGATTTTCGCATGTTGCCAAACCATTCGCAACTCATCTTGCATGCGTTTACAGTAGCAATATTACGAGATGCGAGAAGATTGCACACAAGGATTTTGTGATATGCGACGAAGAATTAGACACACCGACGAGTAGTAGCAGCGGACTTGTTTGTCCTCAGCGGTTGAAGGGTGTTACTTTTCCTGCAATGGTTAACTTGTGCATGCCTTCGATGCATTGCCGATGGTAGTTCTCAAAAACTCTTCTGCTCGGATACCTTGTGCCAAGTAGATTATGGCAAGCACTGCCGACATTGCTCTAGGATACATCGCTGTGTATTGACATTAAATGATTCGAGCCTTCACAATGAATTCGGAGAGCAACTTGCCAAGCTGGATGCATATGTCGGGTAGTAAGGGAAATGAGGTGTTGCGTGGTAAAGCTTGCAGGCCCCTTAAATCAGAAACCGGTCAAAAGACGAACAGATAAGTTAACTCATCCAAAACACGTGATTCGGGTCACTTTTTAAATGAATTTCAAAAGCTGTCAGTTAAATAAACAGCATTTAATAATCCGACCTGTATGGAATGGAAGTGATAAACAAAATCGAAAGTGTGTGGTAGACATGTGTTAAGGCTTTCGCCCGTCCACCTGGCGAAGGTGCTTTTGCCACCCAAGGGAGAGTAACGAAAACCTACAGTCAAGCAAACAACAGAATGTATTTCGTGAGTATTTCAACTAATCACGCACTGTCGCCCACGGTGTTGTGCGGGGACACAATTGAAAATCATCTACTACTAAGCAGTGTCCGAGTTGTTGTCCCTTGTCAAAACGGAAAAAGACTTTCAACATAATTTAATGCGTACTGGCCATGCACGCATTCCACACTGCAGAATACCGTGGAAGATATACGAAGAGACTTGCAAAACCAGGCAGATCCAGTTCCATCAAACTGACTTTTTTGGAATTCATCTTTGGGTTTCTTCGATGGTATGGATGGAATCTGCTGACAGTCTTGTTTACACTTTAAAAAACTGGTCAGTTTTGCTTGCGTAAAAATCACATTTTGGCACCCTGAGGCTTCCATGAGTACAAAAGAAGGCCTAATACCGAGCCAAAATGCAAGTATACAGCAAACAGAGGGACTAGGGCTGCTGGCATAGCCAAGGCCCAGCCAACGCGCCAAGGGCAACATGGCCACCCGAGTAACAGTAAGCGAAATGGACAGCCCTTCTCTTCTTCTGAGCGTCGTTTTCAGGGTCATTGCAACGTAGTCGGTGCTTACAGAAACACCCACAAGCCAACAGTGCCAGTCATCGATATTCAATGCAATTGATACGATACTTGACCATAGCGTCACTAACTCCACATGGCAGTTCGACTACATCTGGAGTTTCGTCCGCCTTAGGTACTGATTTCACAGTGGGGGGTTCTGCCAACCATCAACGTGTCCATAGGGAGGCGTTGAAACACCGGTGTCCTTAAGTGACTCAAGACCGGTCACTAACCTCCCTTTGGTCGTAGTAGTTATAGATTCTGGTTTGGTGGTTCGCGGAGGCAAAGATACGGTTAGTCAATGTTTCACCTCGGTCGCATCGTTACTACTAACAACGCCTAAGTAGGCAGTTGTCGGTCACGACTACCATGACCAGCTCTCCTGTTCACGTTCCGTAGTAGCTCCACTGCCACACCCAAAAGACACACACACACCCCATTTTGTTCATCACATGCTGCTTTTAATTGGGAGAATCACTTGGGCATAGGTGTTAGCCTTATTAATATCAACCAAGCAACATTCAAACTCACTTTGTACAATTAATTCTGCCTCATATCAAATTTATGCGCATTCATTCCCACAAACTCTCTTGTCTAACTATGTCATTTGTTCTAGTTATGAAAAGTGAATAGTTAACATAAAGATAACTAAAATTTACAAGTTAAACTAGCGTAACTGCAATTAATTGTATTTTACTCAGGTGATGTGCCTCAAAGGTCTACGAAGCAGAAGATACCGAAATGATATTATTTTAGGTGACTGTGAGCTATGCCTGTTAAATGAAGGAACACGCACCAAAGTGACGTGAGTGTGTGGGTTTTTTCAGTACTTGCAAGCGTCGTATAGCTTGCCTGTCATTCTGTGCACTAAAAGTGTATTTTTGAAAACATGCACTTATTAATAATTGTATGTTGCTATGTGGCAGAGGATGTGAGCACATCAGACTCAGCCAGAACGGGACAGGCGCATAATCCGCAAGTACGCACTCCAATGAAGTGATTGCGTGGTAAATCAAAGTGGCCAAACGACACAGCTCACAAAGAGCACACATTGTGTAGCAAAGGCTGCTTTTGGGCTTTAAAAATGTAGTCCATGTACATGCGAGCACAAGGCAAGAATGTTGGATAAGTTATGCAACCTCCCTCACCTACTTGACACAATTGGAGCGATCCAATGTTTCTGCAGAACGTTGAGTGAATCCGACAATGAGCATTTTGGCTTACCAAAACATGTCAAATAAGTGAAGAGGGTCGGTGGAGTCGTGCTAGTGGCTGCAACAGTGATACAATGCAGTGACAGGCATAACGGAGATTCGTTGGATTTGACCGCTTGTTGCCAATGTCATTGTCAGTCTGACCGAAGCAAACCTTAGTCCACCTGTCAGTATTATGTGTCACTAGCTAAAGACAAAGCCTCTGCGAACAAACAAACACATCCAAGCACACAGGCGTACACACTGTTTCATTCCCTCATTAAGAGATACAGATGTGTACGAGCCTATTGAAATTACATCTTGAAATTAAAAGCCGCCTACTTTGATACTCACTAAACAAATATGCATGGTGAAAGGTGATGGTTGTGAATGACATCCATTTTGATGAGGAGGAGGGTTGTGAGATGCGCAAGAGTCTGCAGCAGTGCTTGCAGTGTATGCAGTGTGAGGGTAAGGGCGTCGTCTCGATCCCTCCACAACCTTGCATTTAAAATTAAGCGCAGAGGAACAGTAATCGCCTATGTGGCCTTTAAATATCACCTCATGTCTTGGAAGTCTTCAATTCTAATAGACTTGAACCAAAATCGTGTCAGTACATTGTCACTGATATGAAAGCCAGTTTTACTGATGCACAAGGCATTTGCATGAAGCAGAGGAGTGATGATTTTTAAAAACAAGCCACCTTAGACATCTGCTTGAGTGAAAATGTCCATGACACCCGTTATTTCCTTTCAAAACCATGCTGTGTCAGGAAAGGATACAGCATGTGGAATAGAGATTATGGTTGCCTGACCACTCCGCAGTGGCTACCCATCGGTGATGCTAAATGAACAGGTATGATGCAATGCCAGGGTGACAATCCCACTGATAATCTCACCGGAAATCACGGTTCTACTGGACCTAGACAGCCACACTTTAAGGGCAGATTTGTTTAGGTTGTCTGCTCTACTGCCGGCCAGGATGGCTTTATGCTTGAAACATACTGCCACGAATTGCATCGGTTCTCTGCACAGAAAGCCTCCCACCTCCTGGAAGTGTGCTTTCCTGCTTTGCTGCTTGTGATGCATTCCTGGGGGTGTGGACTGCATGAAAAATTGTAGCCTCAATTCACTTCACAATGTGGTGTAAAATTAATATGAAGAGAAGCGATTTTCCTTACGTTAGCCACCACGGAGAGAATCCAGTGCAATCACCACCGCATCACTGTAAACTGGCCCAACTAATCTGTGTGAATGCCGTCGGCTAAGGCATGGAATAGCATTCCTCTTTCATGAATCCTGTGACATGCATTCGTTGTGGTTAAACCTTCCCCCGAAACGTGAGGAGTTGTAGAGTTGGACCTAAAAGAGCATTTTGGTTCCTCATCTAGCAAAACTTCTTTTCTGTTGCAACGGTTCCACCCGCCTCGCTGTTGAGATCCTTGTCCATCGTAGGTGCGGTCGCATCTTATAGCTGGCGTTGGATCTGAGATAACAAAAAACAGGCTTGTACAGATACGAAAATGCGAATCACCTTGAGTGGGAGAAAAGTGCACATCGTCCTGGAGAGCATTATCAATTGTTCCCGGGCCGAATTACCGTTTAATGTGGTGATTCTCTGCACCGGCAACGACCTGATGCTTCAACTCTGGGACAGAATTTTGAGGACAGGTGTTTACAAGATGACGTTACTTGCCCATTTTAAGAAATGAGTAGAGACCTGATGCTTCAACTCTGGGACAGAATTTTGAGGACAGGTGTTTACAAGATGACGTTACTTGCTCATTTTAAGAAATGAGTAGAGGCTCTCCTCTGACCTTTGACCAGCGTGTGATTCTTTCCTCGATTTAGGTCAAATAATGCAATTTGAATTCTGTGTGTGATTTGAAATTTTGCACCAAACTTGGTGCCATTCACTTAGGTTTGTCTTTATTTAACTTCTAGTTAAACACGGTAAAGTTACCGCTGTAAAACATGCTTTCCCATCTCCAAGTGTGATAGCTTTAAAGATCAGTTGACTTCTGACAGGCATAAATTTAACCTCCTTGAATTGTATAGCTGAAGGATGTCTATCCTGACATTCAGTGCTAGAAGGGTAGCGATCTTGACTGAGTCGAAGGTGCCAAAGTTGATTTGAGATGGTCTTCGTTTTCAACGCCCGTCTTCAGTGCGCATTGTTGATAGGTATGGCACCGACAAAACGTCAAATATCCTCCTGCTTTTCTCCTTTGCCATCCTTACCTGCAATGCTTGTCCTTCTTCAATGGCATCAGCTTTACTGATTGCATCAAATGGGCATTGCAAAGTCCAATTTCAGAAGGGTTAACGAGCAATTCTTGACACGCACAGCTCTCAAAATCGACAAGAGCTGAACGCATCGCTTGTTCGCTTCTTCTTCAACAACAGCATCCTGGCTTTTGCGCATCCCTCATTTGAGTGAATTGACAAGCAACAAGAAAAAGAAGAAACGAAGGGTCGACCTAACCCAAGTGTTGAGGTAAGTGCGACAACAAAAGAATGCTCCTCGATAGCTGTTCCACTGCACATGAGACTGCATACAAATCCAAGCACATTTCTCAGCTACAACGGATTTACTGCGTGGAAGTTGCAATTGGCTGGGTGTTACAAGAAACGGTGACCCCACCACTGGTGGAGAAGATGGCTTTTCCTTAACCGATTGCTGAGACCTGTTGCGATGCATTTGTGAAGGCCTTCGCATTAGTGATACCTGGTAGGTGTTAATGAAAGCCGAATGAATCAAGACAGTTGCTCTTGCATGTTGGAATTATAACATAATGGTGGATCTTTGCTGCTCACTAAGCCGTCACTGGATGGATACCAGAAAGCTTCTTCTTCCCGTATAAATTATATGCTGGTAATTTTGATAATTAACAAGAGCATTAGTCAGGGCTTTTCCCTAAGCTTTAAGGTTGGATGGGATGGATAAGACACTTCCTTGCAGCTAAGTAGAGCCTACATTAATTGCCCCACTTAATAACATTAGTTTTACTTGGAATTCTGCCAACCGTTTGATATTCGAGCCCTTCTGTTAGGTGGATAGAAGTCTTGTTTTGGAGCCTGAAGTGAGCTTAAGTGGGCCGGCCGAACCGACTTTCACTCCATCATTCAACTGTTAGCCCAAAGAAGAAGTGCTTATAGGGAGGGATTGGCAAAGTAAAACAGAAAAGTGAGTATATCAACCTCTACAAATTCTCCCCAATCGGCAGCCTGGATGGTGCTTGATAACACACAAGTACTCTCGAATATAAAGGGATGGCTGGGCCACACTTGTGATACATCATTGTCAATACGCACCACAAAGCTCACATTCTCTTTGTTTTTCTTAAAACCGACAACAAGTGTTGCACTGCTGGCTATAAAAACAAGAGTCGATCAAATTTTATTAGCCTGGATGCGATGGACGGTGCATGGAAGGCAAAAGTTTATGAGATATCTATGCAGAATCCTTCCTGCTAACGGAAATGGCTCACAGCTTTCTCAGTTATTCAATCGAAGGTTCCACTGATAGCTCTATCCCACACAATAGGAATTCTATTGCATTGAATTGGCATTTGTTTTGCCTGTGCCCTTTCCGTATCTCCGCTTTGACGCTGTTAGTGCCTTTGCTCACATTCAATAAGTAGGTGGACATTCATCACCACCATTCACCTGCAGATCAGACCCTTCAATTAGGCGGGTCAGATGACAGGCGTGCATTGTAGCTTCTCTGTGGATAAGATGTCTAAGACTGTGAGGATCGCAGCCGTGCCCAAACGCCATCCTCTTCTTTCCACGAACAGGGATACACCCTTCACTGGGCGGTTTGAGATACGTAGACGTCCTCGTGATCCTCCTGCATATAAGACTGCAAAATTACAAGCAATTTATGCATGGACGTTCGCTTTAATGGAACATTAAGTGATGATGCTAAAAGGCTACTTTGGTGCACCTCTTCGCTAATGATGGTTTTTCATCCACTACTAATGTAACATTCACTAAACAAACTTTTTTCTCTGACGTTGTGTTACTCATCTCCACCAATGCCTCGTAGAGTAAATGATTAACTTAAACGAAGAACATTTCCAGTGGAGCTAGCAGATGGTTGCTGGTACAGAAGTTGGGGCAAATTTTAATGCTGAAGTAAGGTGCTCTTTTATAACACAAAAGAGGACGAATGAGATTTTGTCCAAGGGGAGTGAAATTGTTTTAAAAAGTAGGGTAGACCAGACAGTGACGCCACGTCGCCATAAGTCAAGCCTTGACGACCTGTCAGCCGAAGTGTCAACTCTGCAATGCAGAGTGCATTTTATGGTCGCACTAATCCAGATGTACGAGACGTTCACCAACACCCTCGATGAGGCAAATTGTGATGATGGAAACGTTGCGTTAGCACAGTGGTGATAAGCAGCTTGGAATGTACAACACCCAATTAGTGCATTCACCTGACAATCATACGCCAGTGCATGAAGGACATCAAATTCAACCCCCAACTGTCAACATGAAAGAGTGCTAATGCATCACGATAGGCAGATTTTAATATTCTCTTCAACTTACACAAGTGACCGAAAGAAAATAATGAGGGAGCATGCAATTAAGGCAATGATCTTATGGTTTTCCCATCTGCTGTGGTACAAAAATAGAGAAGTTCAAACTGGATTACGAGAGAAGCCTCAGCCGAGGACAGACAGGATTTAAACAGTGTGGGTGCCCCAAGACAGTGTCCAAGGTGTCAATTTTGCTAATTTTTTGTATCCCATTTGCTTGATGATCTCCTTCTTGCAAGTGGACTGCTTGGACCATTGCTTGATGGTTAGGAGGATGTGTGCAGAGATGCAGAGGGAAGGATCAGGGGCTGGATATGGGATAAACGGGCACTGGCGGATGATGATGCCACTTAAACCCTATTAGGGAACCGAGAGAAGAACACTGTACTTGGCTGTGTGTCATTTAGGCACCTTGATTGGGACGTCGTGGTAGCGGTGCAGACAAGTGCTTGTAGGTGATGAATTAACTGTCTATCGAGCCGCCTTTGCACTCATAGATGAATGACACAAGAGTAAAGTTTGCTTGCAAGACTTATATTAGTAGGTGTTGTGGCACAAGAAGGAGGAAGGTGAATGACAGATTTGTGACATGTGACGTGTCACCTGAATTAGCACGCACTAGACAGTGACGCGAACATCGTCACAAGTGGTCTCCCGAATGCTCGTCGCATGTACTTGATTGCAAATGCAAAACACTTGAAATGTGAGATAATCCAAGAGCAAGCAGCTGTTACTTGCAGATTTGATGGCGCAAACAGCAATGAGAAAGTACAACTTTGATTCTCTGTATTGCTGACAGGAAAGTTGGGACCAGAGCACGTCCATTAAACTGAGAGATGGAATTGCTTGGACATGATTTAAAGGAACTCGATCTAATCCTTTTTCTTTTAATCCTCAATCTTCCCTATGGAATGGGGAGCTTTTGTACAAGTAAGTGCCTTCCGCTGTCCTTGAGGAATGGAATGAAATAAATGGCCTGAAAGTGACTTAGAAACAAAGTAAAATCGTAGCATTTTGAACCGAAAGAGCGGACTCGTTGCGCATTTGTCTTGACGCACGAATGCCACGATAGTGTGGAATGATCTCCTGTGAAGTGCACTGCATTTGGTAAGCCAAGTCCAACCTCTTGATTTGTCAGCATGGAAAAGGTACTTTCATAATTTACTATCATCTAGAAGGGCTGCAATCTCCACCGGTTATCTAAATGCGCATGGAGAGGAAAGACGAACTGAGAGTGGGGCAAGTGGTGGGTCATTTCTGTGTGTCCGAAGTTATTAAACTGAGAGTGGGGCAAGTGGTGGGTCATTTCTGTGTGCCTGAAGTTGTGAATTGCACCTGTCCCCCTCTTCTTTGTGCTTTTAATTGTCCACTGTTGAATGAACTGGCTATCAAGTTCCACCCTTCTAGGCAAAGCCACCTGGTAGGAGGAGTCCCTTGTCTTGTTTGAATTTACAAAATTTATGGTTGCAGGTTCAACGTTGTTAGAATTCTTGTCTAACTGCCTCATCCGTTGAGAGAGTGAATAACTAAGGCTGTATTTGGTTAGTGGTTCCTCCGGTGGACAGGCCTAGTTGAACGCAAGGCAGCGCAATGAAGTGCCACGGTAGAGGAACTGCCCCTCCTCACCATCAGCGCCACATGAAGCAGCTGCATTACCATGGAGGTACACCACACCTTGCCTAAATTGCAATAAATTTTTTTACCATATAATCTGGTTTATGTAAATCACTCTCTGACTGATGGACTAGGAGAATAAAAAAGTTTCCCAACGTTAAGCCTTTCTTGGACCCCACCCAACTAGGCGTTTGGTGCACACAACATCTCAGTGAACAAGTGTGCATAGATGTGAAAGCCAGTTAACCTTCATTCCTGCTTCTGGCCTTGAGGAAAATATGCTGTCACTGTAATTGCAAGAAATTACTGCCTTAGAAACCCGCATGTACAGTTGTTTGTGCGCTTCGACTCACTGTGCTACACTAAAATGGACTGAACTTCAGTCTAACGACTTCAGAGATCATTTTGCACTATCTCAAAAAGATGGTCATCCACCTATCCCCTGTGGCTTGCTTGGCCGATGCCAGAGCTCTTCTTGTTGTCTGCCTCAGCTTCCAACGCATCTGCCTCCTTTCCTAAGGCAAGAAAAATGGTGCTCATTTCAAATCTTTAGAAGAAAACAGGCAAACTATTCTGGTTTTGTCATCGTACAAGTAATCTGGACGTCCGTTTATGCTGCCACATTGTCCATTCCAAAGCAGAGCGTCTAAATCGACTTGTGTATGAGCACCTCTTTATTGCTGAGAGGAGACGATGCTCAACACTTGTAGACATTTTAGCCAAAGTTAGGGGAATGCTTTTCTACTTTATTGGGAAGATTTCACACCTTTGGAAACATGTAGTTTGGGGCAACGAACTTAATACATCCCCACTGGGTTGTCTCAGCCACTATCCCATGAAATGAGGGAGAGGAAAGTGTGAAGGAGTCCCTAAGGTAACTAGTCAATGGTTCAGCGAGGGAAGAAGGCACCTGAAGACTAACACACAGGTGCAACAATTCGCATGCGAGTAATAAAGTTCCACAAAGTACTTCAAGTCATTCCTGCAGAACATCCCCAAAACCACACAGAGCACTGCAACCGCCAAATGAAGGAAGGTCGAGGAATGGCTGGGCAGTATCGGTCCATTGGGAAAGGTAAGCACGCGATGACACTGATTCGACGAGAAAGGTCACCAAATAACATGGATGGTCTCTTTGCAAGCGATGAGGCTGACGAATAAGGCCATCGTAAAATATTGTAAGGTGTAGTGCTTTGTCATCTTCTGTANCTCACTGTGCTACACTAAAATGGACTGAACTTCAGTCTAACGACTTCAGAGATCATTTTGCACTATCTCAAAAAGATGGTCATCCACCTATCCCCTGTGGCTTGCTTGGCCGATGCCAGAGCTCTTCTTGTTGTCTGCCTCAGCTTCCAACGCATCTGCCTCCTTTCCTAAGGCAAGAAAAATGGTGCTCATTTCAAATCTTTAGAAGAAAACAGGCAAACTATTCTGGTTTTGTCATCGTACAAGTAATCTGGACGTCCGTTTATGCTGCCACATTGTCCATTCCAAAGCAGAGCGTCTAAATCGACTTGTGTATGAGCACCTCTTTATTGCTGAGAGGAGACGATGCTCAACACTTGTAGACATTTTAGCCAAAGTTAGGGGAATGCTTTTCTACTTTATTGGGAAGATTTCACACCTTTGGAAACATGTAGTTTGGGGCAACGAACTTAATACATCCCCACTGGGTTGTCTCAGCCACTATCCCATGAAATGAGGGAGAGGAAAGTGTGAAGGAGTCCCTAAGGTAACTAGTCAATGGTTCAGCGAGGGAAGAAGGCACCTGAAGACTAACACACAGGTGCAACAATTCGCATGCGAGTAATAAAGTTCCACAAAGTACTTCAAGTCATTCCTGCAGAACATCCCCAAAACCACACAGAGCACTGCAACCGCCAAATGAAGGAAGGTCGAGGAATGGCTGGGCAGTATCGGTCCATTGGGAAAGGTAAGCACGCGATGACACTGATTCGACGAGAAAGGTCACCAAATAACATGGATGGTCTCTTTGCAAGCGATGAGGTTGACGAATAAGGCCATCGTAAAATATTGTAAGGTGTAGTGCTTTGTCATCTTCTGTGAAGAGAATGTAAGGAACCAATCCATCGAAAGGGACATAATGCATTGCAGGTTTTGAGTGAGGAATTTGTCTAACCGCGCCACAATTACTGTGCAGTCCAGGAATACAGTGCTAGTGATTGTTCATTCAAAACAGGGAAAGTACAATGGTGGAGGCACAAAACGCGAAAGTGGAAGAAGGTTTGTTTGCACTGATGGCTAGTCAGTTGGCGTCTGTCCTGGGACAAAGTGGCTGTTGAGTTAGAGAGGTGTTCTGGTGCAAGAGCGGGTGAGATGACAGAACATGTCCATATTCATCGCACACCTAGTACACTCATGGCATCCAGGATCTTCTCACTTCACCTCTCAGACTTTTACAACTGCTTCATGATCTTTTTGCTGCAATATGAATGTGAGGCAGACGAAAGAACTTGTTGTTGAATTCGCAATTTCATCCTGCGCACTTGCTAGTCCCCCATCACAAACAATCATCAAATCCAGCAGTGAATAAAGAGCTTGTTCAACCGCATATTCAGTTTCTTTAAATCTTCCCCTCTGGGCTTACAGCTGATTGCGCAGAAGAAAAGGAACTAGTCAAATTAAAGTAAAAACTAAAGTTAGCAATCAATGTTGTCATTGGTGAAGGTAAGGAATCCATTAAGAGACGGTGAAATGAAGGCAGCTGAGGCTACCATTGCATTTTGCAGCACTTTGCGATGAGAAGGAAGAGGCTCATGAGGAAGGTGTTTAGGAAAATTGCGATGCCAAAAATGAAACCCAATATATTCATCCGGATGGCAGGTGCTGTGGAGGGAATACGAACGGTCACCTCAAGAGCATAGCCCGTAGACCAAGTGGCCACAGTCCCGCCGACCTGAGGGCACAGAAAAAAGACATTGACAGCATCATAGCAGAAATAGTGCTGGTGAGCCCTCAACCAGAGCTCTAGCTAGATTCGAATGGCTGAATAGAAAGTAATCCTATGCACTGTCATCTGTTTCTCAAATGCCAGGCCGTTGAGGTTCTTACTTCCACATCACTTGATCATCGAATGTGCCAGTGAGGTGGAACATAAAAATGAGGTTGGGACAAACTTGCAAGTTAGTGATTTTTGCCAAGTAGCTCAGTAAATGAGCTCTGCTTGATGACAAGTGATTCAACAAATATCCACCCACCGTCATCTCCCTATCAGCCTTAAGCTTACAGCTCCGAAGCTGGGCGCTGTAGAAAAAAACCATCAAAAACAAATGAGTGGTGAAGAGAAGGCATGTTGCCTCGAAGGAGAGCTAGTGTGTAATGTTTGCTCAATTGCGATGTCACCACACTCCGATTCTAAGTTAGCAGCGGTCGCTGAAGCTGGAGGTCAAGTCCATTTGCACGCTTTCATTCACTCCCAATGTTAACAATGTGCTGTTCTTCTGATTCGTTGTCCTTTAGTGTAACAAACCTGCATTAACATCGGATGCATACACATGAGTGAGTGGATGCTATGCCTCGTAAAATGGTAGGCGGAACGAATGGAAAGAGGATGTGTACAGAATGAGTGAGTAATGGCCGGTTTTTAGAAAGTTAAACATAGCAGACCGCTGACCGGTCATAGCAGCACTTTTTGAGACCCGTGACCTTGCTGATGTTCGCAACTGTGTGCACAAGTGGATCCATTGCATGTCTGCTCTGGTGCCTACAATCCACTAACACGTACCTACCATGGTTTTGTAGAAGCTTCCAAGATCGTTGTTGCACTGCCGTACAGCTTATATTAAATGGCCAACACTACGTGGAGTTGCACTTGAAGCCTACTACCAATTACTGTAAGGCCAATATTAACCACGCACTTTGTCCATTCTCTATCTGTCAGCTGTCTGTCACGTACTGCACCTCATATTTCCCCGCGCCTTCACATTCATGGAGAGGTGAAGGCGTCTACTCCAAGCCGTGGCCGATTAATTGCTCTGCTCGCCACCTTAGCTTAGCTTATGTAAATACCACTTCAAGCCATTTGAGAGCCTAAATTTTTGTGTTTAAAAAATTGTCAGCAATCATTCGACACTTAATAGTTTGTCTTTAGGTACCCCATTTTCTCATCGAGGACTTAAGCAAAATCTGCCAATCCATTGAAGGTTTAGTAGAAGTGGAGCATCTACCCAGGAACCATGTGGTCTGAGCATGTCGTTAAGTCGAAACCACTCAAATCGGAAAGACCTTAGTGCACTGCAACTGGTAGAGTGGCTACTCAATGATGGGTATGGCGATGACTCCAATGTGTCTGCATTTCAACTCAAATAAAGCGTGAAGGTCATGCCATTAAGCTTGTTGGACCAGGGTCACCACAGCCTCAGTAAAGGATAAAATTGAGTGCAATGGCAATTCCCGTCACTTACATTACCGAGGAAGATGATCGTGCTCCAATCACTGTCATTCTTGAATCCGTAGGCCTCCAACAGTCCTTTAACTATCCAACCTTGGAGACACTTCTCCTCTGACGCCGTCTGCTCCTCTGAAGGAAGCTAAAACAGATTGCCATTGGGGCATTAGACGTGACAAGGGAGCATTCAGCCTCTCGTGAAGCAGTTGATAACAACAAACATTTGTAGCCCTATGGGCGACATTAACAGACGTTAGACATTTTCGATCTCCCAAGAATTACACTGAGGCGTCTTATAATTGCCACTAAGGTTAGATAGATCCCACCGATAAATGTGGAACGTTAAGGCTAGTCTAACTAAAATTTTGTGCCAAACGAAAATTTTCATTTTGATGCCTAAGTGTTCATAAACTCTTTAAAAATCTAAAATCACTTGAGAATAAGGAAAGACACTGTGCATTGTTGCCAAGACCCCATCAGTTTACGGCATCAGGACGCAACTATACTTCGGAATTGTCCACCGCTACCATTTTAACACAAAAAACAAAAGAAATTGTTATATAACTGATGAAGAGAGGTCTACAGTTACGTGGCAGACTCACAGTCGTCCAGTTACTCGCGCAGAAGTTGTCAATCGCAGTGACGAATTCCGTTCGGGTCACTTTGGCTGAGTGATTTGCTTTCTTGAAAGAGGTGACAATGTCCCACAACTTGTCAACTGCCTATAAAGGAAATAAATAAGCTAGAAAGCCGTAGAAATCAAGAAAATGGCAGAAATTGGTTGTTGAGTGGACAAAAGTGCTTCCATTGAGCCAAGTATGCACATCTTTCATTTCTTTAGGCAAAATTGATATTGTCGAGTCCGTCTACTTGCTGCATTCAAAGGCTAGAACCCAAGGTGACTGTGTCGTCAAGGTTACATACACTCAAGTAAGGAATGAGATTGGAGTAGATGATAAGATGTTTGGATTTCACCTAGGAAATTCCATCGACAGCAAGTTGTGACTGCTCCACGCCACGTGGAAAAGGAAGAGTGCGAAACATTACTTTTTAAATTATTCTCTTACTCAAATTTGAGCAGGTCATTTTAGTTCGTCAGAAACACACTCAGCCAAAACGACAAAGCAGCACTGGAACTGCTACACTGGAATATCCTCGACTATTTACCTCACGCACTCCACAGCACTGAAGTGCTAAAATGATCCGAAAGGGTGGCCCGTAGAAATGGGAGCCTTCGAATGTTGTTGTAAATTGGACCAAAACTTAGTGCAGAGCATTCAAGGAACTTACAGCAAAGTCACCACGAAGACGTGGACGATAGACATTGGCGAAGGGACCATCCGCGAATATTGACTCAATTGCTTGGCCACACCTAGTGGCGTTGTAGTCACCTCTGAACGCAATCTTCGCCGGCGCTCCCTTGAATGGAATTTGAAAAGTGAGAGCAGTGACAGCCGTGAAGGTGTCAACTTTCGGTAAGATATTAAGGTGAACTGTATCTAGCATTTTCAAACCGAAGTGAAAGTGACCTTAAAGTTGAATGTGGGAGAGGAGCAACTGCACTCATGGCTGCATGGAAAATAGTGAAAAAGTATTGCATTTGGCACTGTGGTGGAGGCAAAATTACCCAACCCAGCTTTGCATAAACAACAGTCAAATTGGACCCTCTGCCGTATACAGAGATAGGGATTGAAGTAGGATGAGTGAAGAGGGGTTGAGTTGATGAATGGATGGTTACGGGACTGCACATAGGCTGGATTAACAGGTGGTAACACATTAAAGCACCAATGCAACCAGGTTATTTCACGCAAACCTTAAAAGTTGGGTCAAATTTTGCTCAAAAGAAAGCGTGCACAATCCTCTTCCTTTAAAACCTTTAACCGAGCGTTTTTCTCAGCAAACACTTTGCACGATTTGCATCATTCACCAACAGATCTCTTCTGCGTTCACATCCAACAGAGAACACTCATTGAGGTGCCTTAGCTAAACGGAGGCACCAATTTAAATAGAGTGAAGGAGGGTAAAACAGGAGAATGTACATGCCCTCACTACCAAGTTCTTCCTATTTGTCTGTTGTAAAAGGCTTGGGTATATCTCAGCATCTCTGATGACTTTGTGGAGATAAGAACAAATTGCAACAAAGTCTACAAACCGGAACTCAAAAGCCTAACGTTGTTTCGCCTTTTCAAAAGACTGATTTGAAAGCATTCTCACCGATGGTTTGGGGATGGAAGGGCCCATTATGTCCTCCTCTGTGGATATAATGCAAGGAGCCTGGAAGATATCAGCGGAGGCCACTTCCATGCTCAGTCCACTCTGATGACACGGACTCGCCACTGGCTCCTGCAATATCCATAGAATGACTTCAATTCCATCGCTAAATTTAATGGCGCTATAATGGCAGGCACCAAAAACTCTACAGAAACAGAACAGTATTCGCATTAGCTGGACCCATTCCACATTTCTCGTTGAGTCCCTTGACCACACAAGCAGCTTTGCTCAGTTCTTCTCACCTTGCTGCAATATTGCAGGTGTTTGGCACGTGTGTCTACTTGCGTAATTCCTTAGAAATGACCTATGCCCCATGTCACATGCTAAAGACGAGCACACTCTTTCTTTCTTTTTTTGACCCAACCCTAACGCCTTCAAACCCCTTACTTATATTCAACCAGTAGGACCTAAATCATCGTCACCACCACTTACCTGCAGATCAGAGCCCTGAGTCAGGCGGGCTAGGTAGCGGGCGCGTATTGTAACGACTCCATAGCAAAGGTGGCTCTGACTGTAGAGGTTGTAGCTGTGCCCAAACGCCATCGCTTTCATTCTACTCTTGGGTAGGGCCTCTTCGGCTAGCGGTACGAATGTCATCTGGGTGCTCACATCGCCCAAATTCAGCGCACCAAGCGTCAACAAGGGACGGTACTGGAACTCAGAATACTCCTACAAGTGCAATGCCGAATCACTAGCAGCTTGTGGCCCTGCAAGTAACTAAGAACGGTCTCACATTTGTCAGTGGCAATCATGGTGTTGATTACATGGTGCCCAAGTTTGAACACGTGGAATTCGTGGTTGGGTGGATAGTGATGGGACGGACTTAAAAACGGATTGAGGTGGGGAATGTGTGGATGGATGCACAATGTTCACCTGGGTGGATGGAAAGGGAATGAATAACTGCTTTTATGGATATATAATTGATGAAGGGACCTAAAAAGTTAAACATGGGTCATTTTATGGGATAGATAGGCAGAGGTTGGAAACTGAGGGGATGCTTGGTAGAGAGATGAATGGCAGATAATCCAATCAGGAGTGAAGTTCAAAAGGATGCGTTATTCCCACCTAGGCTGATGGATCTTGCCATGATTCAGTCAGTTTGAGCGGTATTTGTCATTGGCATTGATGCCGCCTTCATTATTTGACCAACTTGATGGAACGCTAGTAGCAGTGTTGCTGACAAGTGGTTGTCAATAATGAACTTATTTTCCCTTAAGGCACATTTGATCACATGAACGAAGGATTGCTAGGCGGAGGTAAAGTACAAGACTCGAATAAGGGCGCGTGAGGGCACATGATTGAGAAAACGCAAGAGCTGAATTGTGAAAGGCAAAATGCTGCTATAAACAACGCACACTATTCAATGGTGCTGTATTTGGGAGAATGTGCCAATTCCCACGTACCAGTGTGATTTTATAGACAGATAATTCTGTATTTGAATGTAGATGTGGAGCCTGCAGAGGATATCTATACCCGCAAACGGTGGATTTTGGGAACAATGATGACCAAAGCCTTATCCATCAGCTCATTGTACTTAAAAATGATGCAGGTGCCTTTAAGGGGCCTTGAGTTTGTCTGTGGTTATGCCACCGTTGAGTGTTACCATTCCATGGATTTCGGTGTTTTTGACCATTACGTGGAATCCGTGGAGGGATGGACATATGGACGAAAATAAGCATGAATGTATGAATACAGACTGCGTAAACTCTTAGGAAGCATTTTGGAAGGCAAGTAATAAGCATCGAAACGAGTTGTTTAAATAGATTGAAGAGTTCTCTGTGGCTGAATTTTGACGCACCTTTCCAAAGTTTCCCATGAGGTAATTGGCAGCAAACCAGGCGTAGAAACCCTGCTTAGCACCGCTCACCACTCTCACATCCTTGGTCATACTCAATACTACCCCTTCCGGTGCCAAATCTGCCAATGCATTCTTCACTGCCACCATCAGCCTCTGCGCCTTTTCTGGATTCTTCTTTCTACAAATGCACCAGTGCTACTCATTGCGTCTCTGTCAGTAGTATGTTTCATCCATATTAAGGAATAGCATGCAATTTAAGGATGCTGTTAGCATGGTTTCGTTAAACTGCTGCAGTTAACACAAGACGTTCTGCATCTCCTCACAGGTAGTGTATTTAGAGAAGGAACTATGATTAACGCATTCCTTCTCACAAATTAATGTATTCTAGCTGCATGAAATTGACCAGGGCATTGGAGTCACTTACCTTAGCATCCGAAAACCAGCTGCAGCTCCAAAGAAGACAGGGGTGTCCCTTTGCAAGCCCAATGGAACCTCTCTAGCAATCACAGCTTTAGACTCCTGCAAAATCGCCTCAGCATCTGCTGTGGGATTGTCACCGAACAGGAGGGTTCCAGAACCTAAAGAAAGTTTGACAAAAGAAGAAGATCACTGTCTATATTTTCAACCTAGCGCATCATGCTAAGACTTACTAATGGTGTAGTGACTGCGTTCACGGATCCAAGCGTTTGAACGGCCATACCAGTCAGCGTATTCGAAGAGGGAAAACGTGCACGTACTGAGTCCACCATCAATTATGAGCAGGTACTGCGCAAAATGTGGAAAAGACTGAGCTTACAAGAACAGTGGTGGATAATTAGGTGACGAAAAGATCTCCGGTCACTGTAAATTAATAGCAATTCAGCCGATTGCCATACGAATCGTGTAGATAATAAAGAGGATTTTTATGCAAATATTTCATAGTAATATGGTATTTCGTAAAGTTGTATACGTCTAGGCAGCAATCAATCTCTTGACTCTTTTTATTAATAATGGTTTAAAACAATCCCTAATTTAAGAAAGTACAAAAGTGGCCCAGATATAGTATTCTAAGTTGTTTTGAAAATAATGGCTTACTTTGGTGCGAGGATTCATACTAATCCCGTAGAGCACGGCGAGCATGGTGATAGCGGTGAGACTCACCAACATGGTAGCGATCAGTATGTACACAGGACGTCGTGAATATTTGACGATCACCTCACTTAGTGACTCCAACTCTTCCATTACAACGATAAAGTAGAATGAGTTCATTTAAGGTTGTGCAAAAAAATCAGCGTAAAATTGCAAATACAACATTTTTACTAAGACAAAACTTTAAGGACTAGAGAATGAGCAAAAAGAATCTGTGCTTACTTATCCTATGTCTTGAATTAACAATTGATATGCATCAAGATACTCTAGGCGACAGAATACTCAGCATTTAAGCAGGTTATTGCTTGGCCTAAGCTCTTTCAAATCACTTTGGCAAATTGGAAATCAACCCTATTATGGTTTGTATTTAATTCTCTGCATTGTATTACCACGTTTAATATTGTGTTCACAATGTCATAATGATCATTTGTATGACTATCATCTGCCAATAAACTTTTGCGTCTTGATCTAATCTAAGCCTGACCTAGGTGCTCTTTAATTGAAAAAGGGCATAAAAAGCAAAAAAGAGCGTACTCTTTTCCGCCATACTGCTTATGATGCTCCAATTCGCGTACTGGCTATCGCGAGGGCTGACCTTGAGACATCAATCCACTCGCCTAAACAAAAGAAATCAAAAAGAATTGTGACTGTGAATGCTTCGAACAGTAAAAGTTTGTTAGTAGCATAGTGGCCCTTAAATTAAACAATAAACTTGCCTGCAAAATTTAGAAGGTGCCATTGCGGTTGGGAATATTTGCATGAAATTCTACAAAACCTATACATGTCCGAAATTGGTAATTCAAAAGGCACAGCTCATATAAAAACTGAAATAGATTTATGAATTAAATGGCATTATGTGATTAGTCAGGCACGAGCCTTTATGATCCCAAAAATATTATAATTTAAAGCATTTAATTTTCTGCCTACCGAACAGAGATTTGTGCTTACGTATGCTTATTCATGCAACCGCTAAACGGCATTTAGGGGTAACCTACGCGATTGTGGGGCAACAGCTGTAAGACTTTGCATGAAGGTAGTAGAAGGCGGCGGATGTGGACAGGAACTGGATATCTTCATCATTCCCTTTACAAAAAAGCATAGTGAGAGCAATGCATTTTTGTGCAGTTGTGTCTAAATCGGCAGTTCAAACTAACAAAGTATTACACAGCCCCTCTCTTCTTTTGAGCGTCGTCTCTGACGCTCCCCTTGGTCAGCCTCCCGTGTCAGCCATCACAACGTAACCAGTGTTGTGAGAAGCACCCATGAGCTAACCGTCCCAGTCGTCGAGATTCGAACGCATGTGTTCCTGTAGTGCCATCAATTCCGCGTAGCACTCAGTGCAGCAAATGCGCGCTTCTTGGCCATCCTCTCCCACGACAATGTGGTCCAACGAAATATGGAGGTACGAATCCAAGTTTTTGAATGAGTCGAGACACACACAACACATATTGCGATTCCAGACTTAATTGATACCGTAGAAGAAACGCAAGGGCATCGTGGAAACCTGAGCAAATGTGGCGGTCGGGCCTCATAGGAACAAAAAGCATGCGATCCAAGCGTGCAAAGCATAAAACGATGCTATCCAATAGCATCCTGCATATTCTGCATCTGAGAACAGGGGATAGAGCTTACGGAGGATGCTTGACCACAACGTCGCAGGTCTCTCTTGGCAGTTCCACNAAATTTGCCAGAAGCGGCATGGAGCAGGATAAAATCCATCAAAGTCGGGTCCGCTTTCCGCTGCCACCAATGTAGCGCCCAGAGGCTCCCATTAAGGTAAGAGAAGGCATAGTACTGGGGGCAGAATACATGTATCCTGGAAACAGAGGACTTGGGGACTGTTGGCACGGTTNGGGTCCGCTTTCCGCTGCCACCAATGTAGCGCCCAGAGGCTCCCATTAAGGTAAGAGAAGGCATAGTACTGGGGGCAGAATACATGTATCCTGGAAACAGAGGACTTGGGGACTGTTGGCACGGTTCAGAGGCCGACCAACCGGCTAGAACAATATGGCCACCCAAGTCACCGAAACCGGCAGTTCAAACAAACAAAGTATTACAGTGTCATTTGTTACCTTATGAATCTAGCAGAGGTTCCTACGTCTTCTGCAAGCAAGTAATAATAAGACCTCCCACTGCAAAATTGGCTTATTGTTGGTTTAGAGTAGGCTTCTAGAGGATATTACACAGTTACTTAATGCCGTATTCAGTTGTTGTTTACTTGGCGTTAAAACCACTGACTGTTTTGTCTAGAAGTTTGAAGATCGATGGGAAGTTCATTCAACATTTGGATTCTTCCATTCCGCAACGACTAATGGTTAGCTCGATGCACAACTAAGCGGGAGAGAAGGCAAGTGCTGACAGCTCACCTACAGCGTTGTTTGATTAGGTAAGACTGCTGATCGAACTAGTAGCCTCAAATCCAAACAGCAAAGAAATGCCAATCACTCTGTTGCAAAAGAGGAATGCTTTGGCATCCCCTCGCAGAGCGGTGGCTTTCTAGATTAAGGTTCAACCACAAATTTTGTTTTGCCCTCACTTTTCATACCAAAATAACACCTCCGAATACAATGCTTTTAGATGGGTAATCATTGCACCTTGTAGCGGCCTCCATGTGTCAGGGCAAGTGTGCAACAAGTCCGCTTTCTGTTTCAAAATACAGCAATTCAATTAGTTGCTAAACCGCCTTCGATCAAAGAGTCTTTCCCTCCACTCTATTTCTTTAAAGATGGGAAAGGTACCTCTTCAATTTGTTTCGTAGAAAAAAAATTGCACAGCAAATTGATAAAAGAAATTAGCTTGAGGGGATAGATCTGAGCTCCCTCATTTCGTCCTTCACTGGGTAAAGTGAGGTGCTCACATGAGACGCCGAGGCCAACGCTAGCCGTGATGACAAGGAAGAGAGATCATTTGAAGCCAATGGTGCACCGGGTTATTGCACTTATCCACACATCCACCTTTTGTCCATCCAGCGTCCATCTACACACCATTTCATCTATGTAGACCATGTGCTGAAAACTGACTACCAAAGCCAAAACGAGACCTAGGCCTGTCTTAAGGTGTCCACACTGCTGATTTGTTGCGTGCCATTGACTGAGACTCCTGTCACATCTCTGCTTGCAATGCTCCATAGGTAGGAGTGGGTAAACGCTAGTCAAAGCTCTACAATTTGATGCGGAAGAAATTGTTTTTCAACGAGCAGCACTGCATGCGGCACAGCAAGTTTTATAGAGGGTGTACAGGCTATGAGTTCTCACCCATTCTTAGACTTTCCTTCCTCACTCTGCCTTGAACACGATTTTAATTTCGTCATCTGAGGGTCAAAATGATGACCCTTGTGCATTGACATAGTTTGAACTGACGGCAAGACTGCCTAATCCATGAGGCAGAAGGCAATCTTCATGAGTGCAGATTTCTCTGCTGTGCCTGGCGCCAGTGCAGTAAATTGACATCTTCCTCACCGCTTTTCGCCTCATCAAAGGCGTGCGGCAATGCCTATTGCTTGAGGATTTTTCCAACAATGAAGTTTACCCGTCAAGGCCCCACCTATGGTAATTATCGCGTTTTCTCATTACAATGTCCCCACGATACCACATTCCAATGTTGCGATTCGCTGCTACCTTCAAATCCTACGGCTACGAGACCAAACGTGGCTTTGTGAAGAGTAAAATTTTGCCACCAACAAATACCTGTTAGCACCACCATTACCACCGCTTTTCTCCAACCATTTTTTTTGCGTATTGCATGAAGCATCGGTGCCAGAGCGCAACATCCCAACACTGAATGGAACTGGTTCAAAAGAATGGTGAATTGAACATTGGCATGTTCGCCACCATTGGTGAAGAGATGCACCCAATCTACCCTCCTTCACCATATATTAATCTCCCATTCGAGTGACAGCCTGTGCAAAAATTGTTCTCGTATGAACATTGTGGAGCACTTGCAATGTTTCAAGGCCATGAGCAAGACTATGAAAAATGAATAAAAAGAATTTTTTGCATTTTTTTAAGTACCTTAATGTCCATTAATACCCAGGATTTACTAAGCTTTGAGGTTGTTTGCCGGTGCTACTTAATAACATGGAATCAAAAAACTGCAAACATATCGTGCAATGCTTATCAGTTACAGAATAGAGTGATTTGGGATCGATGGAGCGAAAATTGCAAATTAATAAACTGCCTACTAATTTTTACCAGTAGGTGGTACGTAAAAAGGCGGGCGAGTCTACAGTAGCGTCGACGCATGCTAGCAGCCGAAACATCCATAGGACTACCTTTTTTGCTTTCAGTTAATTAATCTGCACTCAGGTGCTGTTCACGAAGTCGCAAAAGGCAGATATACAAAAAGAAACGTCAGCTCAACGAACTTAGACTCACTGCTCTCCGTAGTTTGGATTTCCGTTGTGGTGATGAGATTGGTGTGAATTCAGGGCATGCTTAGGTTCATGCTTTCAAAGCCCTCACAAAAAACTCACCAACACCTGTAATGAGCTGCTAGCCAGAAAAGTTTACATAGTGTAAGTTAGTTCCGCTGAAACCAATTCCAAAATACCTTCAATCAGCATCAAAATCGCAGCTCGCATTTCATGTTTCCATTCCGTTAGGAACAAAGATCGAAAGCGTCATCTACCATGCTAAATGTTGCTCCAATGCTAACGTCGCATTTCTCGACGTCTGCGATGAGGCAGCTCTGCGGTTTTCAAATCAATTGTGTCCCACGTTCCAGTATGTGTGCATCACTACTGCATCAGTCCATGATGGAAAACACAGCTGCCACAAATATTCCGCAAGAGCTGATAATTCCTTTCAAAAAGTTATTTCCAAACACTCAATTGCTAATACCATCCTGAATCTGCAAACTGTTCTTCTCCTATGCAGTATTTTTACGAACTCATTTACTTTCAAAATGGATTGCTAGTTTCTTCTGCTTTGATCGTTCTTATTCGCATCCCAGGTGCCCTCACTTGGCCAGCTTGCTTGGACACCGCCTTTATTTTGACTGTCAAAATGGGAACTCTCAAACCCAAAGCTGGCACTGCATCCACCGTGTTACTCCTAGCTATCAGCATTCAATAATCCAACATCCGCTGCATGCAATCCTACAAGCATTGCTTCCAAATGACACTGCTTGAAGTTAAATGTCACTTTAGTCAAAGCAGTAAGCCGACAAGAAGTATAACAGTAGGAGTGGAATGGGTGAGTGGAAGACGTGGAGTAATGCAACATGGCATGCCAGATGCACCACGTGCTCAAGTGAAGTGGGAATCGGCAAACCAAGATGGAGAAGAAGGAGGAGGAGGAGGAGGAGGAGGAGGAGGAGGAGGAAGAGGAGGTTGATCGTAAATTGTTTATTATGGATGTAGAGAGAACCAACGTGATCCCTCACACTAAAATTGCACTTGCGTCATTTTGAAGAAAGGTCGAAACCCTCGCCAACCCTCGCATCGAATGAAGCACTTGGAAGATCTGCATGGAAGTAGCAATTGTCTGCAGAAGTCGCGTTTTCGCAGCAAAAATAAGATACTCGTATGTCTCCTCCTAATCCACCTTTTTTGGTAACAAAAGACTCAACAGGACAGAGCTCACCTCACGTTTTATCATTCCAGTTCTTTTCCTCTCGGTGACTGCGCCTTCCAATCGCCGTCTTAGCACCTAAAGTGGATTAGCTTATGTGAACCATCTTTGCCAGCTTCGTGTTAGCTATTATTGCGGCTCTTCACACCCCAATTCCACTGCCAACATCTAACCAATTCCACTGCCAACATTTAATTAGATAGCAGTGAGGTCAAGCGAGCACTTCCTGCTTCTCACGCAAGGAAGAAAGCACCTCAGCCGTGTCACTCCATTCACCTTTTACACACGCCTCGGTGGTGAGTGTGATGACAGCCCACCAAGGAGGGCAACACTGCAGGTTACGCTTCGGTGCATCGTCCAGGTTTGGGTGCCTTACTCGTCCCGTGTAAAGCTACGCAACCCATTACGACTGACAAATGCACTGATTAGAGGCGCACAGTTGACAGCTCTTAACCGACAATCACACACTCCTCCATCCCTACCAAACACCGTCTTCACCATCTTTGCCTCACGCCTTCATTATGGGTGTCTGATATTAGCCCGGGCACACTTGGCGCCCACTGCTGACTCCGACAAGAGGTCGTTTCGNGAGGGCAACACTGCAGGTTACGCTTCGGTGCATCGTCCAGGTTTGGGTGCCTTACTCGTCCCGTGTAAAGCTACGCAACCCATTACGACTGACAAATGCACTGATTAGAGGCGCACAGTTGACAGCTCTTAACTGACAATCACACACTCCTCCATCCCTACCAAACACCGTCTTCACCATCTTTGCCTCACGCCTTCATTATGGGTGTCTGGTATTAGCCCGGGCACACTTGGCTATCTCTGCTGCCTCCGACAAGAGGTCGTCTCGACACATATGAATGCACGTGTGTTGTCCGCGATTCTGTCAGCCAAACAGAGCCCGGATAACCTACTAGTCAGCATCAACGTGGAGTCGAATCGACGCAAAGAAGTGGAGGATGAGGCAAATACTCCTTCCAATGGGAATCAATGTTTGTAGGCCACTCGTTGAAGGCACAACCAACAAGAGTGGATTCTCCGAGGTCAGTTAATGAGGATGGAGGACCCGCTGACCTATCAGAATTAACTGTGAAAACAGATGTCGTTCCAACTTGACTATGTACCGAACGGTTTCTAGGTCAATGAAACGGAGTATTGACTGGACGAGGTCTCGCGGATAGCATTTACACCTGAGAGGAGGTCGTGGAGTAAGACAATGGCTTTTGATACTTCACTAGAATGACTGATGCGAAACTACCGAAACACCCCAAACGAATATTTTCGTGCCCTACGGAATGGAGCAACTGCCCATTGAGGCCGCAGTTGTTAGCTACTAAAAGGCAAAGATTAGGGAGCAATAACTTTGTCGTCGCAAGCTCACACCACAGCGTCAGTGTTTGTTAGGTGGATTGATTAAAAGGCTTCTTCTTCCAACTCACCTGCGTCGAGGCGACGACCTTGGTCTAAGACGAAGCTAAGCGACAGAAAAGAGAAGTTGGAAGCGACTGCAAACCCCTCTGTGGGAATGGGAGATTAAAGGCGTTGCCGATGTTGCTTACACGCAGCCTACATTTCAGTACACAGCGAGCACTCATTGGAGGCGACGCTCTCTCTCACTGTCAAGCACACCTGACATTTGAGTTCTTCATATCAACCTGAGGCAAGCATCTGCAAGAGGTGCCCCCTACCGATTCAGGAACCTATTTTAACCACATCTTAAACTGTAAAAATGTTATCATGAGATCGAGAGGACCAGTGGAACTCCACGAATACCGATTCCATTCCACTTAATAGTCACGCCAATAGCACATACCTGACGTCGTGCTTGGTGCATTTACCCTCGTCAGCTCTTCAATTTCACTGCGCCAGTTCACTGATATCGCCAACACCTTCAATAAATACCGTGACCTCAAGTACAAAGGACTTCTGGTGAGTCGAAATGATGACGAAATGATAATTAACGATGCTAGTAAGTGGCTTCGACCATATGCTACTGACAGGAATTCTCAGTAGACCTATATCAACCCAAATTCGGTTGCTTATCATGTCCCTACTAACCCAAACTCTTCAAGTCAAACGAAACTCGAGTGTAGAGGGGCTGCAAGTGAGGGCACACACTCAAAAACTGCCCAAAGAGGAGCAAAGAAGGAGATGACTTAAAAGGTAGGGGCCTAGAGAAAACCTGATTCTGCTCTCGACCGCAGAAAATGAAGTCATTGGGTTTTAACAGGAAAATCATCTTTTAGAGACAAAAAGGCTGTTGAGATGTAAAACGCTGATGCCGAATGGGCGTCTGGAATGCAAAATTTTTGCCACCAATTAATGTGTTTGAGAAGGAGCCGACAGCTGCCAAGATGGAAAAGTAAAAGCCATTCACGCCACCACCACAACTACCGCTGTCGTCATCACTCCTGCCTACAATCTCGAGTAGTGGTGTTTCAACTGATTGGAGTGCAGCAAATGTGGCACTTTTTAGTAAACACAAGACTAAGAAAACGCTGCAAGGTGCAGCAGCTGTCGTAGAGTTCCTTTGATGCAAACGACTTCCAAAATCTCGATTTGACTTGGACTCCCTACACGTCTTGAAATGCTCGGATAAGTTAATGAGGCGATTTCCTCCTACTTAAGTGACTTTGGTTCCATTTTAGGAGCACAGCTAGTTAACTTGGTGTTCCATCAAAGTGCCAGTAGAAATGCTCACCTCGGAAGTGTTTGGTTCAGCTGCGGCGCGAATGGGGCGGATTAGAGTGAGGCTGACAGTGTCCACCTTGGGGGGGAAGGCAACAGCGGCCACGCTCTTCTCATTTGCTCCATTTCTGTCGACTGTGGTGGCAGTGGCAGCCGCAGCTCGTGCCCTGTTTGCCCGGTCGTAGCCTGTAGCACCAAAGCGTACGGCCACCGTCACTTGATCGAGCGTCATGAAGCGCGCGTCCATGCCGTTGATGCCCACCACGCGATCACCCTCTCTCATCCCATTTCTGTAGGCCGGACCATCCTCTTCCACGTCAATTATTTCCACTGGGCTGTTGCCTGTAGTAAGAATGGTTGTAGTGGTAGTGACGGCAAAGAGAAGGATTGCAGGTAAGGGTAATGAAGTAACTTTACTCGCTACCTCATCTACACCAACGTTGCTTGAAGGAAAACCCTTATCCAAGTGAACATTCACATCAACCATGCACCTGTACCATCCTTATGAAGTGGCTTCCACACCTACAGCTCCATGCCAATTCACAGTTTCGCTTGCAGCCGCATTTCCATTTAACCCAGAATAGACGATTTTGGTCGTTATGGCAGCGGTGGAGGCATGCAAACATTTCATCCCTAACCTAATACCCCAATGTCATCATGTTAAGCAGCAAGAAGCCTCCTCTCACCTCGAACACCGAAGCCGTAGTCCACCATCTCATCACGAACCAATTGCACTGTATATGGTTCGGACCATTTGTTGTGAGCGTTGAAGTAGGACAAAGGTCCTAGCCCTCGGAAGGGATCTTCGCTCTCTGGTAACATATTTCTCCCACTCGTGAGCACATTGCAACTCATAACCTTGGGCAGCTTGATTTCGGTGGGCAAGAAGGTCGGCACCATCCAAGGATTTTCTTCCACCTCCTGTGCAGCAACTGCACCGCTTGATGACCCATCTCTTGCAGCAGACATGAAGGGTTTGGTAGTTGGGGCCTTTGCGCTCGACAACCTGTTGAGTGGTTTCTCGGAGGAATCTGTGTTGCAGCCACTGCCACTCCTCGTTACGCACTCCAGCTGTTCAGCCCACCTTAAACACAAGGTTGGTAAAAGCACCGAAATGATGCGAGCATGTTGAGCAAGATTGCTTGTTGTGAATTAGATCAAATGAAACAGATGGCTTCTGGAACCACCGAAGGGCAGTGAGGGCCTACGAATACTTCTGTGATGCGATTTAGTTTGTGTCTTTTGAAAAAGAGACACTAAGTAAAAGGGAGCGTCGTGATCCATTGACCATAATTGCGGTCTGAGAAGGAGAAAATGTGACCTTGATGTGCACACTCCTCTACTTACCAAAACCCAGCGAAGTAGATTCTAGCTTTCATGGCTCATAGATAATTAAAGAGGTAGTTTAGACAATCTGACTGATTGCATACATGTTAGCAATGAAAAACGACGCACTTTTTCACACATTTGTCAACAAAGTTCTTGAACTTGGATTTGCAGTTGAGTATGGAGGACTCGTTAATGGTGCGGAGAGTTAGTCGCGCCCAGTGCAACGCCTCGGTCAGACAGACCTGGCCGATGAGGTGGGCATCCTTGCGATTGGAGGGTGGAGACACCTGTTCTCCCTCCACCTCCCTTCCACCGCAATCCCCCAAATTCGGCACAGAAGTGGCCAATTCTGAGGAGAAACGCCGGCCAAGTGAAGGTATATCACTCGTGTCTGTTGTCAGTGATGAAAAAAAGAAATTGGTTTGTGTGGAAAGTAAATCCATCCACCGAGAGTAGAGAACTACTAGTTCAATTAATTTGCAAGACACGCTATGCCGTTGATAGCAGAATGACGTCAAGATGGCGGGGTAAAATGTTGGTCGTGATCATTATGATGGTGGTTGTAGCAGCAGGTTATACAGTTGCGCTGCAGCTAGTCCTCATGGAAGGCATCATTGCGGCAACAAAGGCCTCAAATTCTAACTCTTCAAAGTCTACCTACGAGCAAGGCTTCTACTGTTGATTGTATGGTGACGGAAGGTTCCTTTCTTGAGACAATGAGGTATCCGTACACTGAACTTGCACAATCTCCTCCCAGTCTACAGTACAGCGGTCTCCTCTGTGAAGAAACACGCTGGCAGTGTGTGGAATGACGGTGAATGATGAAGTTGCACAGGAGAAGGAAGACCCGTCTGTAGGAATGGTGGATGCAACGGAATCATCGTCAAGATCAAAGTATTGAACTCTCGAGGAGTCAATGCACAGTGTGTGTCGTGGCAGGCAGTTGGATTGTGACAGACGAGTTCAGCCCACAAGTTGGCTTCTTGATGCGGGAGGTGAGTTGGGAGAATAATGTAGGAGAGTGGAGTGAGAGCCAAAGAAAAGCAATTGAACGATGCTCTGCCATGGAAGGCGAGCGCCAATTTGAAGGGGACTAGAGTTGCCTCTAGTAGTAATGACGGGGAATATGCAGCTACAAAAAATATATTTTAAAAGGCCTAATGTCATTTGAGTTGCCACTCCGCTTGCCTCGACTTAACTCACCACAAGAGCGATCGGTTACTTCATCATCGACGTTGATTACTATATCCATTGTGGACCCGCTACTTCGACGCCGGAGACGACGGTGTCGACGAGGTTTAACGCAGGGCTCCAGCAATGTGAAGAGCTCCTCTGAAACCAGCAATAAAGTTAAGAAGGAATCATTCCAGTGCGTTCATATCATAGTCGGAAAACACCTTGATAAACATCAAATGCAGGGTTGGAAGCCAAGTTGGGACTTTTGTCCTCTCTTTTGGCTACCACTAATGCTAACTTCAACTTCTCCCTCCATGCACAAATAATCACCAGCTCGAAGTCGATCCATTTTCAAGAACCCAAACATCCTCTTGCACTACACTTCAGTAGCNACACCCTCTTGCACTACACTTCAGTAGTCATAGAGGCTAAGACCAGTTGAGGAGACAGCCACTTACTTAGCTGCCAAGCGACTTCGGCTTCAAGAAAGACGTCTTCCGAAAAGGGCTTCAACTCCACTCGTCCGGAGTCGGGCACTTTCCCATTAGCAGCAAGGCAAAGCAGAATGATGGCCAGTTTGTGGTTGATTTGCGCATAATAGTACTGTGACTTCACCTTCAGCAGTTCCATCCAATAGGAGGGAACGGCCCTAGTCACCTCTGTGTCGTAGGTGGATGCTGCTGTTGAAGCCAATTTGCCGTAGCCTTTGATCAACTACAAGCAAGGATCACCGTTGCCAGTTTCCACTTCGCCCCTCCACAATGTGCTTTCAGGTCCATNCTTGAGTCTCTGTCACCGTTGCCAGTTTCCACTTCGCCCCTCCACAATGTGCTTTCAGGTCCATAAATCACACGGCGCCTTCAGGGCGAGGCAAAGTACAGCGGTAGTGTTAGCGTTCGTAGTAGAAAGCCATGTGCCATGGACGCCCATTTTTTGCCTGTCAAATAGCTTCTTCACGCGCTTCTTCTGACTGACAGCTTGATATAAGGTCACCTCGACAACCACAATTCACATGCCTTACTTACTACACTCCCACCTCAAGACTGCCCAGCGAGACCATCGTCTACCACAACCAAGGCGTTGTGGTGATCTGACGCGCCAGTTGAAGCACTAGAGCATTTCATGGGCTGAAGACAGTTAGCTCGAGGCAAGAAGTGACCAGAGCCCTACATGCTCCAACTCTACTACTCTGCTCTCCCAGAACAGATGAAGGCATTGATTGGATTGTAGATTGCAGATTAATTTGGTGACATTTGCGGTAAACTTCAAAGCATCATCCATGAAACTCCAACTTGTAGAACAACTTACACGACATGCGCAACCGATATACTTGACCAGTTTCTCAACTTTGCTGCCATTTCCACATTCGAGCATGTCCAGCGCGAGTACCGACTCCTGTGCCTGCAACTAGAAGAAGAATTTTGGTCTAGGCAGTGAGAATGGATTGGAGAATGGAGAGAGTGTTGGAGGGGGATTGAGGGAAAGGCAGTTGACCTGCATGATCCGAATTAGGAATTCAAGGAGTTCGGGCTTCGAGTCGCAGCTGGGTGCGTAAGGAAAGCAATCCCGCAACACCTGGAGGTTGGCGCGGGCCTGTACAAACCATTGTATCTGATCCAACAAACCGTCTTCAGATTTATGTTTCTGTAAAGGAGCATAAATGTGTTATTGAAGTGGTTTTAGCCTTTGCCACCTCTCAGGAAGTTATTCTAGTCAAAGAAACTAAAAACAAACGCATTGTCTAGAGGTTCAAGCCATTCTTGGAGGTCTTCCGCCACCTACAATTCGTGCTGTTATACGAGGCATTGAGTCTACGACGCTTCGATAAGGTCATTTAGTCCCACTGCCCAACCCGGGAGTCATCCCTTCAAGAAAGTAGTTTATGGACAAGTCTGAAGCATTCAAGCATTCATAGTCAATGGAACACAATTTCGGATCGCCTACAGGTAATGAGGGCTGCTAGTCGGGGAAACAGAACTGTCCCAATATCAACTGATAGAATATCGGTAGGATACCACTGCCGATGAGGTCCTGACAAGCAAAGGGCAATGAAAAACTGTGGACATCTAGAAGTGTGATACCTGTGTCTATAGGGCGAGAGTAGGTGCTGCAAAATTTCCATGCACACAGCAGACAACTGGGTGCTCACGGATCCCACAATCTGAGTATAAAAGGGAAATTGCAAGCAACGTACACGACTACAGGCAAGATGTGCGCAGCAAGCAGCATAGTTGAAGATGAGCGAGGCTTTTTCGAAGGCCGGAGATCTTTGATTTACAGTGTCCTCAGTAAATGCATCGGTCCTACAAAGCGGGTAGCAATGAGATACACTCAAGAGGCCAGTTCTACGAAAAGGAGGTGGTGAAAAGTAAGACAAAATTTTTGAGGTGGCACTGATTCCTTCTTCCGGAAGGCTTCTTTCCCTCTCCAATATAATTCAAAACAGGCTAAGTAGATCTAGTGAGTCGCCCAACCGAAGTAAGCAGAACCTGAGAAAAGTGCAAACTGATTGTGCGCGCTCATCGAAGTTAGCACTTAAGGCAGTTGCAGTCCTATAAAGCAGCTGCAAGTCCAACGAATCTGAGGCATGGGGCTGACTTCAGTCCCCAAAATCCACACCAACAAATTGCGCATTCAAAAGCCTTCCACATTTGTCAGCACATAACAGCTGGAGGTGGAAATTCAAATAAGTCCAAACTAGCAACTCTTAGGCGACTTGATCACCGTTGCGACGCCTTGAAGCCTTGTTTGTGTTAATTCAGTTTTTCGCCCACCGGCCCATCCATGCGGAAATTGTACCTCCTGTTTCCTACAACTTCCAATGTTCTTAGAGAGGAGCCGCGTGATGAGTATGTGCTGAAACGAGGATTCTCATGTCGGTGGGAGGAGTCTTTGCGTTAGACACAATGTTCGCTTTACAGGTTTGAAAAAGGCAATATGGAAGCGGTGGCATTAGGTGCCATGGTAGGTGGCATTCATTGTCTTTCATTGCATGCCGACAATCAAGGCGCCAGCCACGCAGACACTCTTACTCAAGATGCATCCATGCAGCAGACAGTGGCGAGGATGATCTTTTGAACAAGGTCTTAAAGCCAGAGGATGACTGTGGAAGACATTAAAAGTTGGTGGACAATGGGATGGTGCAAAAGGCAGTACGTCCAGTGCAAAATCCTGAAGAATCCATGCACAAACTGCCATAGAATTGCAGACGGAACGAGTAGTCTGGGGCGAGAGGTGAAGTCAAGCCCAAGACTCGCAGTCCACCCTGAACACTGCACTTTCCACCACTGATCCACGTGGTTCGAAAGGATGGAAGGAGATGAGCATCCACCTCATCTGAACTGCAGAATGTCACTACAAATGCGAATCAATGAGCAGACACACTGAGCGCAGATGGCGGTGGAAATGGTCGGGTGCATTGATAGATCCTCTCTAGGCAAGCACCACTTCAGGGTTGTCTGTGGCGATGGGACGACAGATACACACACTCGAAGGTGAGTCTAAACCGCCCCAATTATCGGCACAAAGCAACAGAAACACACTTTTCCTTGCGATTTCCCCAAGTCAATGCTTCCATAGCTTTTCAAGCTTCCAGTGTGATGATTTCACGTTAACTTTCCACCAAAGGTGCCTGACAATTGTTTCAAGCTTCTTTTAAAGACAGCAATCCACAAAACTGAATGGCCTTTATTTAAATAAAAAGGACCACCTACAAGACCAATCACGGTAGGCACTGCACTAACATCTTTGCAAAGAGATGTAGTGAGACTACGGCACCTCAGGTTGATTCACTCATATACGAAGGGCGCAGGGCTCGAATTGTACACCTCATTCATTCTACCTGCCCTGTTATCACAACGATGCAACAACAGCTTTAATAATACTTTTTTATGGAGAAAAATGTTTGCATGGATTGCAGTGAATGGGGGTGCAAGAAGTCGTTTTAGACAAGATAAAGTACGTTTGAGCAGCAACCCGGAGATCAAACAGCCCAATTAGAGTGTCTGCTGAATCCCATGATTAAGGTCAACTTACCAAGAAAAGGAGAAATCGGGGTGACCGGACGCGTCAAAGAATCGTCGTTCGATTGTAGTGAGTAGGTTATAGTAGGTTCTAATAGCACAGAGCCCACTTTCAGACCTCAGAAGACACGTAGCTTCCTAGAGGAAGTAAAACCAGCGCCCATATGAGCCACCAATGGCACAGTTATGAAGCAGGCATGGCAGGTCATTTGGATGCAACAAGACGTAAATCTTCACGCTCTGTGCAACGTTTGTGTTCCTCTACCACTGCAGAGGAATTCGTCCTCGTGGCTATGGCAAGAAAGCATGCCCGACAACCACATATGACCAGTGAAGACCTCCTCCAAAGGTGTTGGATTAAACTTATTTTCTTGCATCTAGGCGAGATCAAGCTCCTTCACCCTCACACGATCTGCATCGCCTGGATGTGTCATCATTTCGCGAGTACGCATCGCCAGAGACTAAAACAGCTGGCAAAGCGAGGGTCAAGACCATCAAACATGTACCGCATTGGGACTGGCTGCGATCCGGTTGAATTGGCTTCCCCTATCTGCCTGCATTCATCGCACCGTGGATAGCAACTGTGTCGACCGTATTCCTCGCCAAAGATAAGTCAAATCTTATGATCAAACAAGATACCGGCAGTTGAGACCCACTGCAGCGCAGTCACTCTGCCGAGATGAGTCAAAATTATTTGGAATAAATAATTTTACAATGCATAGAGAGATTCACGCCAGATTATCCCTTAAAACGTCGCTTGCGGTAGCGACCCAACAGTCCCTGTTTTACTGCAAGTAGTTTCCGGCTAAAATAGCGATTGGTAATGGAAAAGGCTAGTCCCTTGCAAAGACAATTGAGACCTATATTGGTGACATTAAGATTGGATGAAAAGGAACAAAATAGGCATAGATCTTGTTCTTTAATCCAATTCCCATCTAATGAAAACGCCAATCTGGCTACCTACCAATCGAGCATGGGTGAGCCGATCCAGTGCTTTGCTAAACCTCTCCGGATCCTCGTGATAATGCGAGGCGATGAAGGGCGAGAGCTTCGCTTTGAAGTTGATGGAGCTGGTGCCTTTTCGACCAAATGAAATCGCCAGGCTTGATCTGATAAAAGAAAAACGACAATCGTCTGCTTCACATCAGGCAGAAGGATTTTTCGAAGGCAGCTTTTATAATGAAGGTGTAACTAAACGTCAGCATCATTAATAGTGAAGAACTCAAAAGCAACTTGTTTCAAGGAATTATGGCTAGGTAGAAAAATGCGTTGAGGCTTTCCCAACTGTTCCTCATTTCGACATCTAATAAATCTAGTCAACCAGCAAGACGCCTTCAGACTACACTCTCTTGTAACGGTTAAACTTCCATCTTCACAGTTTTCTGCAATAAGTACCTTACCAAGGTTAGTGCTTTGACGGCGGCGTTCCATTATAAGTGGATTTGAGAACACGGCGAATATGTGAGCGCGATGAACAATTTAAGGTGTGGCATACATTGAAACGCACGCAGCGATATGTGACGCATGCAGAAGTGAGTTCTCATACTGCTCTTGACAAGAACAGGCCTCTCAAAATTACGAGATAGGCACACGCAGAGAAAACAGTCGGCGGGATGGTAATACCCGTGCATTTAACGCACAAACATGTTCAAATTGAAAATTGCTATAAATTTTAATTTAAGAATTATGGGATTGTAAGAGCGAGCTTTTCACACCGTGGATAAGATAAAACTGACCACCTTGGTAAGATGACGTGCATGTCAGAAGAATGTGTGATTATGGATTCGAGGCGATGACTTTATTTTGACCAACCGGAAAAAGAGAAGCACTTTGCCAACATCGCAACGGAGGATGTCCCAAAGCATTTACCAGTACTAATGTTTATCGAATTTTGATAGTGTAAATCATCTTTGAAATAAAATAAAGCCCAAATAGTAGGTGGATGGTTAAGAGCTACACCATTTAAGGAAGTATTTAAACTACAAATACAAATCTGCAAAATGCGGCCCAGATTTCAAACCAAACAAAACGTAATATAAAACAAGACTTACTCAGATAGCAACTGACTCAAATTTTTAGTGTCAAAATAATTCAATCTATGCATTGAGGCGGCAAGAACTTCAAATTCCGTGTCTGACGCGTCTTCATCTTCACTTGCATGTGGCGCCACCAACAGCGTCCTGCGTTCAAGAGGGAAAAGGATTACCTAAACACATACTGTAGCGACCCTCACCTTCTCTCTTCCATTTGCGCACTTCCAGCCCTTCTCATCATTCCACTCATTTGGGTGATTTGCGAAATGCAATGTGGGTCTTTGATCTTAAATATTATTGTGATAGTGTACACACAATATCTGTCCTTCTTTAGTCTCTAATGACTCTTTGTTTAAGCTGTAGACAATGCTTGTTTATTTTCTGCGCTGAATTGAGGCAAGGTGAACCCGATTTAGCGCTTGAGATGTGGAGCCAGCTATCACTCTTATCTTGACAAACGCGGTATTCAAGCGACCTTGCGGTACGATAATCTTGACAAGTAAAATAAGGTAATAATTTTTTAAAAGGGAATACAATAAATATTTTGCAATTGCATTAAAACTCATAAGCATATTTGGCACCAAGGTTTTGTGAGTAATAGGGAAACACTGCAGGTTTGATGGTGAGCTGTGACTTAGCAATGATAAAATTGATTTTCCAATCGCTTCCATTTTTGAGCTTTGTGTGTGAAACCATACTGTCATCTTCGTTAACCTCCACCGCTCCACGCTTTCCTTTGGTACGGGAAACTCAACTAATTTGCACCATACTCATCGCCTCGAAATAAATGAAATAAATGCGGCTCCATAGACGAGGGCTGGAAGTGGAGCTTACTCAGCGTCAGGAGAATCGACTCTTTTTCTGAGCGTAAGATTCGACTTAAGTTCTCGCTACTAGCATATAAGTTGCTTTTGAAAAGGTTTGCACTTTGCGCTAACAAACGGTGAAAATATTTGAAAATATTTTTGTCGCACTAAACAAGTAAAAAGGAATGTCCTACGTTCTTTATGTCCTTGTAAAGGTAATATTCAAACAGCAGACCGATAGTTATACATTATGCTATTTAAGGAAGCATTTAAATTTCAAAAATGGATCTGCAAAATGCAGGTCAAATTCAGGATTAGACAAAACGTTATATACGACAAGACTTACTCCAACCGCGGCTTCGGTTTATTCACTGAGGCAGCAGGTACTTCAAACTCCGTGTCTGATGCGTCTTCATCCTCACCTATTTGTGGCGTAATTAACAGCGTTCTGCGTTGGAGGGGTGAAAAGCATCATTTGAACACATACTGCAGCATCATTTACCACCTCTTTCCCCTTTGCTTAGTTTCAGCCTTTTTCATCATTCTATTCATTTGGGTGCTATGCTAAAGATTGGGTGGGTTTTCAATCCTTGTATTTATAGTTTACACACGTTGCGTGCCCTTCTCCAGCCTATAAAAGGCCCAATTTCTCAGATTCTCAATTTAAGGATGGATTTAAGCACGCCTGGCGCTTAAGTGTACCCAAGAGACTCCTCAGGGAGGGGGATTTGTAGCGCTCCTCCGAACGATTTACACCATCTTCAACCTTCTTGTCCAGTCGTTAATATATCCTTTGCTCACTTCAAAATGGGCAGGAAATTCTGACCCCTTCATTGTTTGGGTGATGAAAAGTTGCACTCTGGAAGGAATGTGTAGCAGGTTTCCTCACTAGTTCAATCAAAGCTCTGTGTCAAGGCAGTGTGCATTGAGTGGAGGACTCTGCAATGAGGCGAAATTGCTGTGAATAATCATGCTTTGCCCAAGTGTTCACTGTTTTGCAATGGAAATGTTTTAGGGACGAGTCTATCCTGTCTAATATTAGGCCTTGAGATAATGTATTAGCAGAGAATGAGGTAGGTAGTAATGAAGAAGCTAGAAACCCAGTCAGCATTGATGGATTTTGCTCTGCCATGTCTGCTGATGCATTAAGAAAGTCAAAGAGGGCAACAGAACTAGGATGGTTTCACAAATGTGCAGGAGGAGATGCCGAGGGGAGGCACAACCAGTCCGATTGTTTGGTGTTTCGAAGGGAAGTGGCTGCAAGTGATGAAATGCGCGTGGTGAGCATTTGTGACATACCCTGAAAGAGATGAGACTGAGAGGCTTTTGGTGGGGTTAGAGGCCACCCGCATGGCAAAGTTAGTCTGTCTTGAGCTCTGTGCTCCCCGGAGAAGGGTGACAGGAGCCAAAAAATGGGCTACCAAGTTTCATAACATCAAGATGATTCCGTCAGAGTAGACTTGTTGAAAGGTGTGACGCTCGATCGCATGGGGTGCTTTGAGTGCCTTTGTGACCAAAATGAGGAGTTAAGCAAACAACCAAGGCACTAATTACAACCGAGCACAGTATATCGTGAGTTTGCTTCATCACCACGGCCGCTGTCAGGATAGCAGAGGAAATTTGGTCAGGACTACAAGGCTGTCCTACAAAATACAGGCAAATGTTGATATTTTTGCCTTAAAAGCAGCCTAACCTACTCTGCTGTTATTGGAATCATCATTACGGTTAAAACAGAACTTAAGTTAAGTTGAGGAAACGCTCGCGTCACGCATATGTGACGTTGGACTTGAGAGGGTCTAACCTTCATGATACCTTTTTAATCACATTCAAACCGTCTTACTCTGCTTTATGAAAACAGTAGGAGAATATCCTTTAACATACTGGACGCCTGTCAATTGTTCACGATGTTGTACGTGCCTACTGATCTTAACTGTGCTTCAGTGGACATTGTCGTACCTCTTGTCCCTTGGCTTCTCTCACTAAAATGTTAAGTACACTACAAAGAAAGCTCCCTCCCTTCACTTTATCTAAACAAATGGAGTGTTTTCAAATCTGCAGCATTTCAAAGTCTAAAAGAAATTGCTGATAAGCACGAAGCCATCCCCAATTTTAAGGTTCGGTATCAGGAGCGTTTGTTTAGGGACGATATTTTGTGTGGGCAAAAAAGGTCCAGACTTGCCTGAAGATGGAAGAATACATAGTAGAAGGGCAGAATACGTAGATTCAGTACACAAAAAGGGGCTCAGAGCACGATGTGATCATGACAGTCATCAAATTCCTCTCCAAATGGGGGTCGATTCTTGACCACAACACCGCTGACCCTCCCCCTGGCCTTTTGAAGGTTTCTGCTGTTACGTCTGACTTGGGGACTGCATTGAGATGAAGCAGGAATTGTGTTGACCATCACACGTGTCCATAGGCAGACTCTAAACACCAGTCTAAAAGCGATTAAGATCCATGGGGATAAGAGTTCGTGTCTGTTCACACTGTCGACATCTTCATGCATGTATGGCAAAACAAACTCCGCAGCAAAATCCATTTTAGGTGGCTCATGGTCGGTGTTGCTTCCGTTGCTAATAGCTTACTTGGAGAACACAGAACTGGGGCAGTGGTCGAAAGTAGACAGCATTCTCAACCCTTCTATCTTGGATCATCAGCGATTCCTCCACTCCACTCAATTTTGCTTTCCACTGCCATCCAAGTGACACGTCGAGGCTGCTCTGAAGACAAATGAAGGCATGATGCTTGGATAGAATGAATGTATTCAACGAAGAGAGGTAGATTGGGGCCACTGGTGCGACCCAGGTGTTAGCCAACCTGGTGGAGGCAAAGTAGCCAATCAAGTGACCCGTAACTGAAACTTGGAGTTTGATAAACAGAGAAAATATTACATTGACCCGTTCATTTAAAAAGTTATTCAATTCGCCAAGAGATAACGTCCAGTGTTGGTGACCACAAGTAAACGCATTCCTTCTTGTGAATGGGGAAGTACTTGACGCTTATTGTCAATGGATCGGTTTGTACCATCCCTTACAAGCCAATGGAGCAGTTTGAAATACCTTAGCAACCCTTTAGCTTCATTTATGTTCTCATTTTGTCTTGTGTTTGCTGCTACTCAGTCTTAGGCCGAATGCCTTGAAGGTGACTCGCTTTGACTCTTAGAGACTGATGCGGTTGTTCCTGTGCTTAGATTCTTTATCAAAGCAAGTCTTATTTTGAGGTCCATCTGTGTTCCTTTGTAGGTCCTGGCCCCTGCCCCTTCGGTGGCAGAATCAGAGCTGGACCCGATGCAATTTTGAAGGAGGCCAGTACAGTACTCACCTAAGGACTTCCGAAAGACTCTTGGAAGTACTTGCACGTCTTCCTTGGAACTTCAGCAGGTGGTAGGTTGCTGGAGTGAGCTGCCTCGAGTGCCTGATCCATTTTATGCAAGTGACTTCAGTGAAGTTATGAGAATGGAGGTGAACTCCATTTCCGCTTCTCGAAGGAAGTTGTGGAGGGTATGAGAATAGCAGTAGAACCTCAATACCATAAGGAGTCATTGAATGCTTACTGTGCATTGTAGTGCCACAAGCCTTACATCATTCGCCTGGATTAATCGAAATCTTGAATCAATCAGTGTAGGTGGATAAAGGTTGATAGCAAGAAAAGATGTAGGTCCACGCCTTTAATCCAGAGTGAAAGCAAAAATGGTTATCCCCAACAATTTGTGCAGGGACTTTCTTGAAATCAAATGCAAAACATTTTGACTAGGACAACGTGATGATTGGAAGTGGCATTGCCATTTAGTTACCAACTCCACCTTTGAATTTCCACTTGCCTGAATAATTGCTTATGACACTTGTAGTTTGCTGGGACTTCGCTTTAAGACATGGCACGTCTCTGAGGCAGCGACATTCCACAATTTGGTCATTAGTGATGCCAATAGTTGAGCTTTAGAAGTGCCACCTTCCTTGGGAATACGTGGAGTTCGTACAAAGGACAGATGTGAGTGGTATTCCCAATTTGAATAGGAATCCTCCCTATAAAGCTGAATTACCAGGATTGCTATAGTTGTGCGCAAAAACCACTCAGTTGGGCGAATTTTCAATAACAATTAAGCATACTACTGATGGAGGCATTGTGAGTAGCACTGACGCATTTGCAGAAAGGCGCATCTAGAATAGGTGCTGACGTTGATGGCAGCTGAGAGAAAGGTACTGGCAGGATTGGACTAAGAAATGATGGCGTAGAGCATGGAGAATGGCCTGTTGTAAGTGAGAGGCGCAGACAGAGACTTCTTGCCTTGCCAGCATTCAATCAGCCCATGGAAAACTGTGGCGTAAAAAGTGAAGATTTTAACTTGAAGGAATCCTCTTTTTTTGGATGGCTTAATTTAATCTGTGTTCGTTCCTTTTGTAATTTATTTCTTTATTCATTTATTACGTGCTTCTCTAATCGACTAATGACTACCGTGCCTACGAGACGCAAACTAAGAAGCCAAGAGACGTCGTCGACAGTCACAGGATGGCTTGGAGGACTCTCCGCCATACAACTGCAGCGTGCTGATGACTGAGGTCCAGTTGTACTTGTTTTAAAAGTCTTCGTGAACAAAACCATCTATTTTTGAGTCCCATGACTTAAACCACACGGAACTGTTCATCAACACCTTCTACTGCATGCTACAAGGCACCGACTTGTGTATTTAGCACCACTATGGTAACACAGCAAATCGGCAAAATGCGAATTTCTGACCTGCCTTGATCACTCCTTCTTTGCGTCTTTATAGCAGAATTTGCAAGATGAAGAGATGAAAGGAAATGGATTAAAGGACTAGACCATCAAATCAGATGACCACCAGAAGAAGCTTTAGGGAAGTAGCCCTAACATGTAGAGGTCGGTGGGTGACGTTTGGGCACGCATCTGTTCTCTGTAGTCACAGCCTCCTTTGCTATGTGGCGGCAGCATTTGAAGACGTTCTACTAGTTGAATGTCAGTAAAGGCTTTAGAAGGGGTATGGATTGACGCTGCCAATGTCATCAGGTCCGCGTTAACACCACGTCCAGCAGTGCAAAGCACAGGAGGGCTGAGTAGAGCTGCATGCCATAACCAAAGTTTCCCTTGCCAGCGTGATGGTGAAGCTCCAGTTGAAATAAATGCCCTTCTGCTTTGTTCAAATTTCCAGTGTTTGCGAATGAAATGTTGTCGGGTTTAATGACAAACTTGCAGCCTATTTGGGGGATGCTCTGATTTGCACAATCCAGTCCTTGCCGCCAGATTGGATTCTTCATGGCGGTCCCATCTACTAATATTTTTCCAGGCACCATGTGTTTCGTCCACTGTAGAGGATCCATTCGATCCTTCTATTTCTACATCATAAGTGCAAAAGCCTTCAAAACCACAGGAAGGCGTCAGTAGACATCGCAGGCAAGCGACAGCGGTTATTCTGCAACCCCCACAACTTCCTTCTTATTGCGCCTTCTTTGCCTCCTTTTCACACCTCTTTTCTTCCTTCTCCCCACACACTCCCTTCAAGTAGGCTCCCCTCTACTTTACTCCTAAAATCCTTCTCTTCCCACCCACATGCCCACCCATGATGGTGCATCTACTACTTGCACTCATTGCTTACTCACTGGCACCACCACTACTACTTATGGGCTGTCAGTAGATGCCCCGCCTCTATTCCTTATTTGCCACTCTTTAATTACCTCCCACTCAACGAATAAATTTTCACTTTATTTCCATCTCTTCCGTTTATTTATTCTTTCAATTGCCCTTTTTTCCTTTCCATACACCTTTTTTATACTACTCCACTATCACTGCAACAACTTATAGGCTGCTAGTAGATCCCCTACTACCTCAATCATCCTTCATGCAGCACTCCTGCCTCCTTTCTTTACCTCTTTCTTCCATTCATTTATTCCTTCCTTTCTCTCCCTCAATGAATGCTTCTTTTTGCTTACATCGCACTCTTCCCCCTTTTCTTCCCTTTCTCTCATTCATTTAAACACCAGCCTTGTTTGCCAAGCTGTCATTTTAGTCAAGCCATGTCAGGCAACGCACACACTCTCTCGACCCCCTTCAATAAACCCGCGCCACTACCTGGGCCAGTACTACTTACATCTTAATAGTAGACCTACAGCCCACAACTACTTGCACACTGCTAGCAGATGACCCTCGATTTCGGTCATTTATACAATACTCGCTTTCTCTCTTTCCTTCCTTCTTCCATTCTCTCATTCCTTTGTTTCTGCATTTTTTTTCCTTTCTTGTCTTTGCTTTCATCTAACGACTTGTTAACAGTAAATGAGACACCTTTCCATTTCAAAGCCAAGCTAGGCTCTCGCGCCAACCTCCTCGTCTTTCACCATTATCCCTGTGCCCCAAATCTTTCCATTCATTATTTTTTAAGATAAAATTAAACAATTGTAAAAAATGGGTCCGATGCTTCCCATCTGAATGTTACTCTTGGCTTCATTAAGTCTAATTTCTCATTTAAATTTCGTACCCTCTCATATGTGTCATGCACATTCAACAACATTCTCCACACCTTTATCCCTCCCCCCCAACTCTATTAATCGTGTAGCAATCCCTTCTCTCTTCCCCCTCCTCTTCTTCTCCTTTTAAATGCCTCTCGTAATTGACGAATGCTCATTTTCCTTTCTTACTTCCTTCCTTCATTCATTAGTCGTTGAAGGCTTGTTTTTCCTATTCACTCATTTATTCACTCCTTTTTTGTTTCTTTTCGAAGTAGTTAACAATTATCTGTTTAAACAATCACTTTTCTTTTACCATAATGCTGTTTCATCTCACAACTCTCCAACTTCATCCCACCGTCACACATATGTGACACACAAACACACATGCATTACCACTTTACCATTTCTCTCTTAAAACTCCACCTCTACCTCTGCCACTGTTACTTTAAGTTCCCATACACACACACACACACACAATCACTGCCTCCTCCTCTCTATTCCAAGCAATGGTAACTACAGTTGTCAATCTCCCCACTAACACCTTGCACTATTCTCAACGAGTGGGCGCTGTCTTGGTTGCTTAGCTCCTGAAGGACTGTAGGGACAACTTCCTGTCGAGAAGAGACGTACTGACAACGCCACGCATTTTACCGCACCACAGGTGGAAGCCTAGCTCATCACCTTTGTCGGTGTGGATGGATGTGGAATGTGCAATGCTGCAGTGCTGTGCATCTGCTGCACAACAGGAGAAGGAGCCTCGTATCTGTTGCCAAAGCCCTCACCACCAATTCCCTTGACAGCAAGCCATCCATTCTGCATAATGTGTCTAGGTGGCACCAAATCAGTTACCCATCCACCCAATGTCATTGGCAGCACTAGTGTACCAAATTGTTTCATCAACTGGACACAACACGAACCGATTGTATGTCATGGTAACCAAGATTAACGAGAAAAAAAATTAAACCACCACTGATTCTTAACGTCCTGAACACCATCTAGCAAATGCGTCCAAGTCCGCCCTACAAATGGTGAATGGGCGAGCAGAAGTGGACTTTGAGCTTTCAGTCATACACCGCATACGTCGCCTTCCACAATCACATACAAAAGATAAAGTTACAAAAATAACCTCAAAAAATCTTTATTTGCTAAAACAGAAACGTCGTGACTCAATAGTGAAGGGAAGAAGCTTAAGCGTCCTTGGAAGGATGAAGCAGACCTCTTTCCATCTCCTCTCCACACCGGTAGGATGGAGGTTGTCCCATACTGCCACGCACACCACTGGTCTCGCTGGTCTTCCCTACTCAGACCATAGAGCCCCTTCCAGCCTCCACTGCCATGAATCCTCTCCACAGATGGCCTCTGTGTTACAACGATGGCGGTGCGATGGAAAGTGCTCCACAGCTGTAAGCCATGTGGAAGTGTGAGCATCTGATACCGCCTCACTTTGCATTCCTCCTCGTGCGGGCGAGAACATCCAATGGAGAACACAAAAAAAAAAGTGCTCCTCCAAATGCTGCTCATCCTTCACAAGATGATTCCACAGCTTCGCAATCGCCAACCCGACTGTCTCAAATCATGTTCACTAGATTGGTCCAACCAACATGCTACCAAGTGGGCGGCAAGGCTAGTGGGGGTGAAGGAGGCGTCTAAGCAGCAAAAAAGTGGTCTAACACGGTGTGTGTGGGGGAGAGGGTGGAGACCTGACACGTATTCGTGCCTTCACACAACCAACCAAGTGCGATCGACAGCTTCCCACAAGTTGTAACAAGCCATTGCAGCGAAGTATGCCGCTAAACACACAAATGCCTTTCAACCACCCAATGCTGAAACACGAATACTTGGCTAGACAGTAAGGCACAATGTGGAAGGGAAGGCGAGCGGTTAGTCACACCGCATCGACGAAGAAGGCGATCGGTTGACGGGTTTTTCCAAGAAAGTAGATGGCTTCGCGGGTCATCCAAGTCCTAGGATTGCAATGTTGGTAGCGGTTGTCAGGGCAGAGTAGTTGATGGCGGCGACTTCAAACCCGACCGTGGCAGAACACAAAACGCGTGTTTCTCAGGCATTGTGCACGTGCTTCGTGAACACAGATACTTCCGGTGGGGAGATGGATCAACTCATCGTTGCCATATTCAGGCTACACCTAACACACACTCNTCTCAAATCATGTTCACTAGATTGGTCCAACCAACATGCTACCAAGTGGGCGGCAAGGCTAGTGGGGGTGAAGGAGGCGTCTAAGCAGCAAAAAAGTGGTCTAACACGGTGTGTGTGGGGGAGAGGGTGGAGACCTGACACGTATTCGTGCCTTCACACAACCAACCAAGTGCGATCGACAGCTTCCCACAAGTTGTAACAAGCCATTGCAGCGAAGTATGCCGCTAAACACACAAATGCCTTTCAACCACCCAATGCTGAAACACGAATACTTGGCTAGACAGTAAGGCACAATGTGGAAGGGAAGGCGAGCGGTTAGTCACACCGCATCGACGAAGAAGGCGATCGGTTGACGGGTTTTTCCAAGAAAGTAGATGGCTTCGCGGATCATCCAAGTCCTAGGATTGCAATGTTGGTAGCGGTTGTCAGGGCAGAGTAGTTGATGGCGGCGACTTCAAACCCGACCGTGGCAGAACACAGAACGCGTGTTTCTCAGGCATTGTGCACGTGCTTCGTGAACACAGATACTTCCGGTGGGGAGATGGATCAACTCATCGTTGCTACGTTCAGGCTGCTTTGTCTCTTCGCCTCCCTCCCTCGCCTCCCTCGCCTCCCTCGCCTCCCTCGCCTCTCCCGCCTCCTGACTGCTCGACCATCCTGAGTGGGACCACTTGTGCTATCTCAATGCTCTCCGACCATTACATTGTCGGGCGTGTCACCCACACGCCCACCTCCAAACATGACGCACATGTTGACGTCCATTGGGGCGTGTGCTCTCACTTGTCAATGCGTATGAGGGGCGAGGGGGAGATGGGGGTGGGAGAAGTGGACTCGCACAAAAGCGACCAATTAAGAAGGAATATGCTAATCACTTCTGAGAGAATTCATTAATTAATTAATTAGAAGAAGAAGTCTAAGGGAAGGCAATAAAATTAACTTTTGGAAGTGGGCGGATGGATGGACCGATGGAGGAGTAAGTGGGAAGACGTGCGTTTGGGAGGGGCCAAGAGAGTTGATGCATGGATAAAAGCGTGATAAAAAGCTCTATAGCACTTCTCTCTCTCTCTCCTCTTTTCCATCTTTCAGTTTTGACACAATCACCAGCACAACTCATCATCGCCCTTTCTTAACGCGATAATGGGCCTGGCCCCATCATTGCTACACTCTGGTTAGCCTACTTAGCTTGCGACCATGCCATTCTCGCCAAATGGCTGTATCCAACAGCATAAAAGGACACACCCATCGCTATACCATCGAACACACCGCTGTGGTCCGTGCTAACATCCACACTGCACAACACAACCGAGAAGAAGACGCCTCCGCGAATGACTCCACAATCTCGCATTGCCTAGCATTCCACAGACTCACTAAATGTTACTTCATCACCGCCACCACAGTAGGTTTATGGAATCTTAAGCGGAAAAAAAACAAACGATTGAAAGGACGATACGTGAATGTCCAGTGTTCTGCAAAGCTAACGCCTATGAATATAACTATTGGTAGGAAAAAACACCTTAACAAGCAAGCATTTAAGACTGCTACAAAGTACAGTCTGCATTGTGATGCAAAAGCTTCCCACTAGCCACTCCTTCCTCCGGTTCTACCGCGTCTACCTCGCCTAGACACCAAATCATGCCATCAAGGCTGAAACTACGGCTGGGCGATCACTGAGACACTGCACAACACGCTTCGCGAAGATAAGATCAACACAAAAATAACCATGGCCACCAAGTCAATGAGTAATGAAATCGCACTCGATACATGCGTGCCACAAGCATGGATATTATAGTAATGAGAATAAAACAACTTTTACCGCGCATAAAATGTGAAAAGACGTAGGGGTAAATGATAAAAGCATATTTCCACCTGACATAAGAACGTACATCGAATCCAATACTGCACAAAAAGACAGCAATAACTCGTTAAGTACAATTCAAACTTAGTTGGGTACTTTGTAAAGTTAAAAATCTTCTCAAAAAAATTACATCTCATTAATCTAAATCCACCGTCAGTAGGAAGCAAACTAATCACAAATTGCCACAACAATCCTAATTTATTGTCTAGAGCATTGTACCACAAAAAATGGGCGCAAGCAGATGTCGCAGTTGGGGAGCATAACGTCCTAACAATCACATTATGAGGCTTTTGCGCTTGCCTTATCCAAGTTACAGGTCCCTTCATCAAATTAGGCCTCACTAATCAAAACTAATCCTTAATAAAACAACAAAATATTTGAAATAACAAAACGGAAAGTGTTGAGCAACGAAAGAACTAACGCAATTAGGCAATGTGAATTAAGAACAAGAAGTTTTGACAGCAAATGCAATTACCTATTTAATATTTGGTTCAGAATATAAACGAGTAAAGAAAGTAGATAAATAAATACCCACACATAATGGGCATTTAATCGGAAGAAATATGAAATAACTGCCAAGCAATAAGTAAGGCTATAACTCCACAACGAGATTACGTACCAGTAGTTCAAGTTCAACGTCATTATAAGGCAAAATAATCAACAAACTGCCGAAACAATCCTAATTTATCCCTTGAAGTATCGTACATAGAAACAAAACGCGAGAAGACCTTGCTTATGGTAATCAAAATACTTAGCAGTCACATTATGTAGTTATTGCGTTTACTCTAGCAAGTAGGTGCATAAGGGAAGCCAAACGACACTTGAGGGACCTAGCAGCAACTAATAAAATAAAATAAAAAAACACTACGTGCTTACTGGATTCCGGGGATGGTACAGCAAACAAAGCTTTAGTAATCGAAAATAATGGTGGCCCAAATGCACACTACCTACCCACTTCACGTTCAAATCCAGCCTGTCACTTCAATGTTCGCTCGATGAAAAAACGCCGTATAAACGGAAACTCATAATAATTTACGACTTAAAAAAATATTAATGCTCAGTTTAAGCATCAGCATGGCATTTGTTGTTGTTATTTACTTGCGAAACTTAGCCTCGTTTGAGCATGTATTTTTCAGCAAAGTTAATTTTCAAAAGGTTTTTAAACGTTTTATGTTAATGATATTGTAGCGTCCCGAGGCTCCCTTTAAGGTAAAAGAAGGCGCAGTACTAGGGCAGAATACATATATTCCGGGAACAGGGGGCTTGGGGGCTGTTGGCACGGCCCGGAGGCCAACCAACCGGCTAGAACAAGATGGCCACCCAAGTGACCTAAACCGGTAGTTCGAACAAACAAAGTATTACAGATATAGTGTAACTTAAAGCAAATTTGATTGTTTTGCAGGTGTCAGCTATAAAGCAAATCGGATGTTTACGTATCAGCTTTTCCGTTACTTGGTTTTTTGAAATTTCGAATGCTACAAGATTACCGTTGTGGTAGAGTAGCGAAGTAACATTTGATGAGTTTGTGGAACGGTAGGCAATGCAAGGTTGCAGAGTCATTCGTTGAGGCGTCGCCGTCTCGGTTGTGTTGTTCGATGTGGATGTTGGCATGGACGATAGCGGCGACTGTGGCACTCTATCCAAGGGGAGGAGCGAGAACGGTGCTAAGAAAAAAAAGAGTGGGAGTGTGTGTTACAACGCCAGTGGTTCGTTGAGTGACGCGTGTTGGATTGCGGAGTAAGCCACCCAGCTGCTTCACCGTTGTACACTCGCTGATGTGTGCTAAATGGCCCGATGTCGCCATCGGTGTGCTAAATGCACACACATAGATGTCTTTTACTCCAACACTATTCTGTAGCGTCCCGAGACTCCCTTTAAGGTAAAAGAAGGCATAGTACTGGGGGTAGAATACATGTATTCTGGAAACAGAGGGCTTGGGGGCTGTTGGCACGGCCCGGAGGCCGACCAACTGGCTCAGTACAATATGGCCACCCAAGTGACTGAAACCGGCAGTTCAAGCAAACAAAGTATTGAAATTATGTCTCCTCTTCGTCTTCCATAAGCATTAATGGGTGGGTGGGCAGCAGCGCAGAGAAAGGTTGAAACAAATGCCCCTCCGTTTCATTCAAATTTCCAGTGTATGCGACTGAAATTTTGTCGGACTTAATGGAAAACTTGCAGCATGTTTGGGGGATGCTCTGGTTTGCACAATTCAGTCCCTGCCACCAGATTTGATTCTTCATGGCAGTCTCATCTGCTAATATCTTGCTGGAGAGGCTACATTGGACCCTCCCATTTAGACACCATCAGTGCAAAAGCCTCCAAAACCTACTACTCAAGGAACCCAAAAGTATCAGTTGCTTGAGTTCTGCTTCCGTAGTGCTTCACCACGACGCCCGACCCACTAGTCCCAAATTGTCAGGAATGTCGAAGTCAATCCAAGCTCCATTTGGATGATGTGATTGGGTGGAACCGGTTTTGCCTTGCCAGATCAAGATTACAAGTTCGTTCCTATTGCGTCACGATAAAATTGATGGCGAGTGAGAGGGAGAGAGAGAGAGAAAGCTAATTTGCGCACTACCAAATTCTAATTCATTGAAGGCACGCCCATGGGGTCACTTGTTAACACACAGCCTTCTCCAATGAATTGAGGGAAGTAGGAGTCTTGATTATCGTGAAAGGAGGCAAGTAGAGGAATGTAGAAATGTGGTCTATTTGATGAGGGATGGCGCCATCAGGGTCGTCCTGGGAGGTCTGTGGAGGCGTAAATCATGTAGATGGTATTTGAAGTTAGACACTAGGAACGAGGGTGTAAATACGGATTTGTCTTAACTCACAGAGAAAATCTCTTCCCCTATTTTTAATCACAGGAGGATATTTTAACATTAGGAGTTGTGGCGAGATTTGGAATTCCATACCATCAATTTATCGAGGTGGCGCATTCCACTAGCTTTGTTTAAACTGACTCAACGTCGACCTTTCTACAACAATGACTGAAGGGATGGAAGCGGAAGGGATGGTTACACTTTTTTTTAATCGGTAATGTGGGCCGTAGAGCACGATGGTGTGGTGGGTGCCAGTGAGTTGACACTTGACTGCAAGGAGTGAAGTGTATGGTGGTGGGTAGCCTTCACCAACATAGAGGGGAGCGAGATCGCGTGGCTGCAGGCTGCAGCACGAAGGTGGCTATGGAGATTACGTAGACTGGGGAGGTGAAGTGGTAGTGCACGTACGCGTGGAATGATTGTTGTTTGCCTCTAGTGCTATCACCGTCGTCATCTTGCATGTTGGGAGGAGTATTTACCACTCACTCGTCCCTGTCACGCACACGTTTTTTTTGTTTGCTTCTCTTCGACGCCAACTGCTAGGCAGTCTATTTTCGTCCATGTGAACAGCTGTAATTCCATTTGACACCGAGGCCAAATTTAGTACGCCACACCAAATGTTACACCCACTGGGCAGTAAGTCTTTAACCTCAACAGGCGTTTCTGAGGCACGCAAGAGTAAGTTGTAGGAGGAAGAAGTTGTCAGATCTGCTTAGAGTTGTTGTAGCTGACGCGGAGGTGAACTCGTGCTCTGTGGTGCAGAAGTGACAGAATGCTTTCCTCTTCTCTAACAAAAAAATAACGCCGATCTATTTTTACTTCCTGGAAGGACTGTCTGGCTGAAGGGTCGTTGAAGGGTTATAAATGACCTCAAAGGTGTGCATCCCAAATTCCTCGTTTCGAAATCGTGTTTGAGCTGAAGTAGGTGACACTGCACACGACTAGATGACCGCCTCCGTTCCAATTGGCTTTAATGACAAGAGGGCCGCCAACCTTCATTTATTCATTCATTCATTCCTTTGTGAGTTTTTCAATCACCTATCCATCTTCCACTGTTTTAAATCTCGTCCACAGGCGCCTTATTGGGAAATCTGCTTGCATCAACTCTCTTGGCCTCTCCCAAACGCACGTCTTCCCACTTACTCCTCCATCGGTCCATCCATCCGCCCACTTCCAACAGTTAATTTTATTGCCTTCCCNTGCATCAACTCTCTTGGCCCCTCCCAAACGCACGTCTTCCCACTTACTCCTCCATCGGTCCATCCATCCGCCCACTTCCAAAAGTTAATTTTATTGCCTTCCCTTAGACTTCTTCTTCTAATTAATTAATTAATGAATTCTCTCAGAAGTGATTAGCATATTCCTTCTTAATTGGTCGCTTTTGTGCGAGTCCACTTCTCCCACCCCCATCTCCCCCTCGCCCCTCATACGCATTGACAAGTGAGAGCACACGCCCCAATGGACGTCAACATGTGCGTCATGTTTGGAGGTGGGCGTGTGGGTGACACGCCCGACAATGTAATGGTCGGAGAGCATTGAGATAGCACAAGTGGTCCCACTCAGGATAGTCGAGCTGTCAGGAGGCGGGAGAGGCGAGGGAGGCGAGGGAGGCGAGGGAGGCGAGGGAGGGAGGCGAAGAGACAAAGCAGCCTGAACGTAGCAACGATGAGTTGATCCATCTCCCCACCGGAAGTATCTGTGTTCACGAAGCACGTGCACAATGCCTGAGAAACACGCGTTCTGTGTTCTGCCACGGTCGGGTTTGAAGTCGCCGCCATCAACTACTCTGCCCTGACAACCGCTACCAACATTGCAATCCTAGGGCTTGGATGACCCGCGAAGCCATCTACTTTCTTGGAAAAACCCGTCAACCGATCGCCTTCTTCGTCGATGCGGTGTGACTAACCGCTCGCCTTCCCTTCCACATTGTGCCTTACTGTCTAGCCAAGTATTCGCGTTCCAGCATTGGGTGGTTGAAAGGCATTTGTGTGGTTAGCGGCATACCTCGCTGCAATGGCTTGTTACAACTTGTGGGAAGCTGTCGATCGCACTCGGTTGGTTGTGTGAAGGCACGAATACGTGTCAGGTCTCCACCCTCTCCCCCACACACACCGTGTTAGACCACTTTTTTGCTGCTTAGACGCCTCCTTCACCCCCACTAGCCTTGCCGCCCACTTGGTAGCATGTTGGTTGGACCAATCTAGTGAACATGATTTGAGACAGTCGGGTTGGCGATTGCGAAGCTGTGGAATCATCTTGTGAAGGATGAGCAGCATTTGGAGGAGCACTTTTTTTTTTGTGTTCTCCATTGGATGTTCTCGCCCGCACGAGGAGGAATGCAAAGTGAGGCGGTATCAGATGCTCACACTTCCACATGGCTTACAGCTGTGGAGCACTTTCCATCGCACCGCCATCGTTGTAACACAGAGGCCATCTGTGGAGAGGATTCATGGCAGTGGAGGCTGGAAGGGGCTCTATGGTCTGAGTAGGGAAGACCAGCGAGACCAGTGGTGTGCGTGGCAGTATGGGACAACCTCCATCCTACCGGTGTGGAGAGGAGATGGAAAGAGGTCTGCTTCATCCTTTCAAGCACGCTCAAGCAGACATGGCTAGAATTTCTAATGGCCTTGCAAAATTGACGTACCACACCACAGAGGGGTTCAAGACTAACCCACCTCAATGTCATCGAGACGACACTGAGTGAAGCGATCTCTAAGGGCTTCTGGTCACAGTGAAGGCCATGTTAAGGTCATGCAGTGCTGCATTCAAGCCAGCAAATTCATCAGGTCCTGTTCTTGATGAGGTCAAGGCATGTCGTGTCAATAACTGCCCCTCAATCGCGCATTCCTCCTCACCACATTCTGCTGGGTCAAGCCGGTTGATAGCTCTAACTGGTGTCATGCGTTACCTGTAATATTTCCACCTTCCTGAAGACGTCCACGTCTACTGACTTGCGCTTCTAACTTGTATGATAGGCACGTCGCCCTCGGTGATGGCATAACAATGGAATGAGAAGGTCTCCGATGTGGTTCTAAGGTTTGTGAATTCCTTTTAACCTGCAAATAGGAATGCATGCCAACTTCTTGCTACATCCACGCGCATTTGCATGGCTGGACGACTTCGGGACACTTACGATGAGGCTCCCTTCTAACTTGCATGGATTCAGGGGCCAACTCGAAGGTTCAATTTCCTTCCAATCGCCAGTCTCAACAACGTTAGAATAATTGACTCCATAACTGTAAGCAAGGTCAATTTTCAGGGACATTCGCGCTGCGATTACGCAATCACTCCAGCGTCTAGATAACACCTGGAATACTCTGACACAGGCAGATCGACCAGCATGAACAAGGCATGTCAGGAAGTCCTGATTCAGTGCCGTGACCGTACAACACAACCACTCTCCAGTATTGCGTACACTCGAAGATGTTCGTGGTCGTTGGAACGTGAGTGAGTGTCACAGCATCTTGAAAAACTCTCGATAATCCATGCTTCCACGAGGTGTTCCAGACGCAGACCAATGACGACTGGAAGCCATCAAAGCCGGGCGGATTGTCAATGACAGACGTGGGATGGTTTCCATGGCTTCTACACCATTTGTCCTACCAGGCATGAAAATTGCCACCTTTGTTATGGACGTCCAGGCTAAACTAGCCCAAGCACGACGTGTGCGCGCTCTACTACGCCATCAACTCCGATGATCATCAAGTCCAGCCTTGGCTTGAACGGCTCTGCAATCATCCTCACTATCTTACACTCATTCGAGGGCTTTCAAAATACTGCCTAAGGCTACGCTCTTGCAAACACGAGGTCACGCAAACAACTGCCCTTTGAGGTCAAAGGTTGGTGCACTTTTCGCATACCACCAAACGCATAATGCCAATTACTGAGCCACACGGTGATGAGGCATGAAACGCGGGACCTACAACACCTCAACCGCAGTAACCGCATTTTGTACGACGCTGGATGAGTCCTTGAGTAGACGCCAAACCGTTTCTGCAACGCAGACGACAACAAGGAAGGGGTTTGAAGAGGCACACAGCGTGTCCGTTGACGCTTCCAGTGAGAGTGAGACGAAGCATGTGCCATTTGTTACACTTCAATCGATCATTCAAGGGAGAGAAGTAAGCTAAGGCAGTGGATGACTTGGGAGTAACTGCAGTTGAAGTTCCTGTAGCCTTAATTGCACAAAACCTAACAGAAATGTTTGCTACCGGAAGTATAAGGGAAAAGCAACCTCATTTTTGCCATGACAATACTTGCCATCGCCAAACCATTTGCAACCCGATTTGGTGAAATTCGTTGTGAAAACCTATGCCGCTGTACTCAACCAAGGAAATCGGAGAGTCACTAGGAGATCACGCAAGGGAGCAAACACGTTAAGACAGAAAATTCATTGGTCGCAAGAAGGGGCGGTTTCAAGGACTATGTTTAACAGAGCGAACCTATGCATCAAAATCCAACCAACGAGTTGAAAACAAAATTTCTGTAGTGGAATGCCTTATTACAGCTTTGGAGAAGACATGGGGGCGTCCACCAGTCCCTTAGATGCATCTAAAGGACCCAGAAATGATATGCATGCACATAAATGCACACGCTCTTGGCGTTTTTTTTTGTACAGGAGGAAGTATGGCGATGGCAAGGGAGAGGGAGAGCAAATGAATAAAGAAATACACACCCAAACACGGTGAAACTTGGAACCACACATCGTCATTTCCCACCTCCTTCCTCTTTCTCCTCCTCTGCCTCCTCTTCTTCCTCGTAATCCTCTTCCAACAGCTGTTGCTTCTGTAATTGCGTAAGTCGCTGTGCCAGTCGCTCCGAAAACCTATGACGGAAACCCGAACTCCGCGCAGAGAGTAGAGCATAGATGGTCTCGTAGTTCTCCATACCGATTTTTAGTTCCTCCTCACCCTCCTCTTGAGGTGGTGGCACTGGCCCTACCACGTCGTCGTAGCTGTAGGAGAGAGAGAGAGAGGGAAGACAGTCAGTGGTGGAAAAGGGGAACAAGGAAGGGAGCGCAGGGAGCGATGACTCACAAGACACCAACAGGTCGGAAGCCGGCGGCACTGATTTCAACGCAGAGCTTCTCACCCTCCAGTGTGGTGAGGTTGATGTAGGCAAGCGACTCGCTGAAGGGCAATCCCTCGGCAACACGAATGTCGCGCACACCAAAGGCCGTCTCGGAGACCGCCGCTTCAGCCTCAACCGTGCAGAGCTTGTCACCTTCTGCGGCGGTCATGTGAGCAGCGAACAACTCGGAGGACATTGACATCGGTCAGTCGCACTAAAGGGATAAACAATTTGTTCATAGACAGCTACCATCTCTCTCCTCCCCTCCTTCATGCTTTCGATCTGGGCAACGCGTTAACGTAGAGATGCAACCAACTTGACTAGAAATGCTTTTACACGAAAGGATGGAAAATGACAAGGACACAAAGTTGACCCAAAACGCAGCAGAATGAAGAATGGCTTCCACAGCCATGTCTGGGAGAAATACGCCACGACAATGACATGGAAGTCTGCTCACGTCACTAATGTCACCGGTTCCCTATCCACTCTGCCCTTTTGCAGTTAACTCGCATTGGGCCTCAAAAGTCTAAATAGCAGACTCAGGCATAACCCACACTTTGTATCCAAACTAAGGAGAAAATCAGCACACAAAATGCAACTGATATGAAGATTGGGAAAAGAAAATGATCACACGAGACGCGGTGAATAGAAGGCTTATTTTCTCGTGTATCCAGCCACCTCAGACATGGAAGACTAATCAGAATCCAGAGCATTCGCCTCCGGGCGAAACCATTGAAAACTATTCGTGAATAAAAACTTCGCAATTTTATCAAAATTTGCTGTAGTTAAGACAAGTGCGAACCCCAGGAGCAATGGAGATGCACTGCTCGTACCAAACGCGATTCGATGTCAGCACGGGAACCGGACAGGTATGTGAATTGGCTAGCTGACGAAATTGTCCAGAGATGCAAATCAGGTAGTGAACACCGAACAATATCTAGTTCCCGCAAAGCGAGGAAGTATGAAAACAATCCAACAAATGGTAATATTCCAATGTACTGCATTCTAAAGTGTTAATGATTGCCCTGTTCTCACCTCCAGCAAGTTAAAGTCGCAGTTAGCTACCAGGCAGTCTGGTACAGAAAAGACCAAATTTGAAGCCATATATTAGGAGTGGTGCCGTTGTGAATAAACTCGGGGCAATGGAGAGCCGTCTTCGAAATTGGGTTTAATGCATTACCTCAGAATTGTCGGTAGATCGTGGGAGTACAGGACCAGTCTCCGTTCACAGGGGATCAGCGCTTTTTCCTCGACAAAAGAACTAAGAAGGACGGGTGGATCAATCACCAAACAAATCACGATCCTAACATGGCGTAGAAACAGGATGAAAATCACGTGATAAGCAGCGAATAGTAAGGACACGTGCCCAGGTGATGGCCATCAAGACTGACACCTTAGTATGAATAATAAATCGCATTGTTGCCTTAATTAAAGTCGTACATCAATTGAAGAAATAAGCTGTTATCGAAACGAGCTCCTCTTCCTTGATCGAGAGAAGGAAAAGTCTTCTTAAAGACCACAAAGAAACGGAAAAGGATTCCTATGAATCAATCGCCTTTCCAAACGGGGGAGACAGGCAGACTCAAAGGCCACGAAATTCAAACAAGTAGAGATAGTGGAAGCTAGGGCTAGAAAAGACTACAAATAGAAAATTGTGTTTTAAGAGGCAAGCAGTAGTAGAACGGAACATTGCCTAGGTACAAGATGCCCAAGACCAAGTGCAGATAGACTGACTGATAAATATGTAGGCCATGATATGCTAAAATGGTCTGACAGTTTGAAAGCTGCACACACATAGTAGTGAAGAAGGACATTCATAGCCGCCAAATGAGACAGAAAACGTGAGGGTGAGAAGTAAAACTGATTCATGGGGGTAATAAAGGACTGGTGACATAAACGCGTGCTTAAAGCAAAGCAGGGCAAACTTCAACTGTACCTCCGGCTTCGCTCTTCCAACAGTGCCCAGAATTTAGGCAAGGCAGTACCTCAAAATCGTACATATGTTGCAAAGAGGAGTCCTGAAGGAAAGGCAATGAATTAAGCAAACACAGGTTTATCTACACGTACTGCAAGTGAGGGTCCAGTTTTACTATTTCTGCCTGGTCTTTTCTTCGACCTAACATACCATGGGAGATGATGGCCCGAATGATGGCAAATTGGCATGACGAAAGCCGCTTAGCGCGCGCATTAAAATGAGCCACAACCACTACAAGTAGGCACAACTTCAAATTATACCGTGCCCCCTGCCCCTCTCCACTGGAGTCAAAAATACGCCCTAAGTCACAACAACTATTCGGGCGGGGCGCGATTTACAAGTTACTCAATGAATGACGAATACTAATTCTACATCATGCTCGAAAAATCCCCCAATTTTATGCTACTCTGACAAAATTGTTTTCAGGCTTACAAAGTTCAACATCTGCCAATGACAGGTAGGGTACCTATGCAAACTGTGTGCTACCCGATGCGTTGGCAGTGAGGACCACGAACTTATGCGGCAATCACGAGTCTTAGGCGTCAAGTGGAGAGACTATGAGCATCACCTGCCATAAGCTTTCCCTACATCTAGAAAAATAGTTCAACAGACACACAACTGCCACTGTCGAAGTCGCCTCTGTTAAGCAGCAAAGCACTTAAGTAAATTTTGTCGGCAAACGACCTTAGGCAACAACTGGTGAATAGGTTAAGTGGATGCATGCTGAACATTGATAAAGAGCAAAGAAAGATAGAATTCGATATTAATGAAAATTCCAGTGCTTAATACTGTGATAAGGTAAACAAAGGGACCGTATCGTATAATCACTGCAAGAAGTAAACAATGAGGTGGCTCTCCCAAAACTAGTTACTTGAAGCATAAATACAACTGCGTGGCTCGTCAACAAAACAAATATTTGGAACCAACCTAACTGCAGATGGTTGGCAAGGGAGAAAACAAAGTAATGGATTTTGTAACTTCTAAACAGCGTAGTCTGCTTTGTACTCCCAGGAGAAAATCGACCAGATTTTCTCAAAAATGGTAAGGCGTAACTTAATAGTGATACCTTTTGAACGTTACCAGTGACAGGACTCGACAAAACATTCCAAGAAAATACTTCAAGAAATTTGATGGAACAAGGGGCTAGAGATATCATGACAAGAAGAGAACATATTCACTGTTTTGAGTAATCTAAGGCAACCGACGGCAGGCATATTCAAGGGCATTCGTAACCAAATGACAAATCTTGAAGTCAGGTCGGATGAGCAAATTGCAATGGCAATGAGATGGATAGGTATAAATCCGGTAAAATATAACAATAATGGAGAAAACACAATAAAAGAATTCGACTCAACACCTCAGGGAGAAGAAAGCAGCTGGTTAACTTGAACGTCAACTAACGTGGTAGGCAAAAAAGGCAAGCGAGCGATGCCCACAATAAGGAGGATAGCACAAGATAATGACCTTCGCGGCATTTTTAAATCATTAAACAATCGTGTTAGGTTAAATCAATTTAGGCGATTAAACTCTCAATCGCTGTGTTTACTCCTCAAAGTTTCTCATATTTAGCTGTGGCTAAATGTCACCGAGATAGGAACAAATTTTTCATAATGGCAGAACACATCCGGCAGATAACTCGGTATGCTAAAATCGTACGAAAATGTAATAAAACCGCCTTCAAGTATTCCTGTGGAACATTAAAAGGCTCGAACCATTTAAATGTTTGCGTTTCTAACAATCAAGCTATTTTGTTTAAGCAGCTGAAAATGTTTTGCATGAACAGTTTGAGCGTTGCGGTATAGTATTTCGTTTGCCAATATTTTTTAAGTAACATGCTTATTAGTTCCCTTTTGCGGGTATCCATGCTCGTATAGTCGTACGCTCGTCATAACTGCAGAACTATCGGCTTGAGGGCATGCAATCACGACACAATTGTCATAATACCTCAATATTTGTGGCAAAAGAATAGTGCTTGAAAATACCTATTATATCATTGTTATGTATTGCTCAGGCGAATAGATGCTACTGCTACAGGCACTGCGTTTTGGGTTCCAAGATTGTAGGGTGGTGTTGCCTTCTTACACTCCTTCTATTGAAAGGTCAGGTATTCCGAGGCATTTTTTTGTGACAAAGGCGGAAAGCAGAACAGGGGGTGTTTGTGAAGAAGATATCTCTGACTCCAAAGAAGAACCACGTGCGTCTATGACCAGATTGGAAGTTGGTACTCCAACTCTTGCCTACAAAGCATATTAATGAACATAAGTATTTCAAAGATAGTACACAGGTCATGCTGTAAAAGATAGGCCTTAATCACCCTAGGCGATGGTAACGCTGCTATCAGTGGCAACAACGGTAATATTTTCACTTTTCCTTACAAAGTGTTACTTTTAATACGTTCCTAACCGCGATAATAGTACGAATATTTTGCTAATATATTGTGTTACATCCATTGTTACTTTGAATAAAAAGGCAGTAAGTAATGCACTTTAAAAACATGACAAACTGTTTACAAAATAAAACTCTTCACTATTGTTGTAGAATCTTCTCTTGTGTTACCACCTTTTCTCCAATGTTAAGCGACGTCTAAGACAGTTGGTTTCGTCGTTTTTGCTTCATAAACTAAGCTTTCAATGGCAAATTTTGAAAGTATTTTTTGTGTGCGGTGTGTTAGGCAGAACCGTTGGGTCCATGAGTAAAGCTCAAAGTTTGCCTTTGTTTATCCATTCACCATTGGTAGGAATGACTTAAGCGCATTGAATAAATTCTGTTCGGGACCTTGAGAGTCGGTGGTTTGAATTCCCGAGATTGGTTTTTCGTAAATCTTGGTTAATATCACAAGCAACCCGTCTCTGTTATGTCCAGTTGATCAAATAATTTAGTACATTAGTGTTGGGAATGACATCAGCTGGATCAGAAACTGATTTGGTATCATCTGGACACATTATCAAGAATCGATGGCGTGTTCTCAAGAAAATTGGTGGTGGAGGCTTTGGCGAAATTTACGAGGCTCAAGAGGAAAATTCTCGGGAGAAGGTTGCGTTGAAATTGGAGTCAACGCGACAATCAAAGCAAGTTTTGAAAATGGAAGTAGCCGTTCTTCGCAAACTGCAGGACAAGGAACATTTCTGCAAATTTCTGGGCTGTGGTCGTACTGAAAAGTACAATTACGTCGTGATGTCTCTCCAGGTGAGTTTATAAGTGGTCTTACCAATCTTATCTGTTCCCGCTCCAGTAAGTGCTACTTATCGCGCATTCGTTGCTAGGCTAGTATACCTACTGAAATAAATTCCAATTGGCTTTCTGGAGTTTCCCCATCTCTTTGTTGCCTTACTAGCTGACTTGCTCCAGATTTTGCAACTGATGATATCACGTGGAGGTTATTGATCCTGCAGATATTAATTTCTACTTGAAAATTTACGCAAAAAATCACGACCTTTTTGTGTTTAATCCTTGCTTGTCGTTTTGCAACCCAGATATATTTATTGATTTTATTGTTTAGCCCATGTAATTTAATAAAAAAGGGGCGGCTTGTTTTTTGGTTAAACGCAAGTGCTAATTGAACCGTTCATGTGGCTCTCCTCTCTTTACTCCTTTATTGCACTGCCACTCTCCCTTGGGAATGTCTGATAGCCACATTTTACAGTATAAGTTGTGTTTTTAGCAGCGCAAATCATACTGTCCTGGCTCGCGCTTTGCAAACGGATTTTTCTCATCAGTAGTCAAATGCGAAGGTGTCTTAGCTTTGTGCCGAAGCACAACTCCAAACAAAAGAATTAATTTCTACTTTTTTGTATCTCTTTGTTTTGCACCATCGAGTGCCCTGGCGTTTTTATGTTCATGTCGAAACTGGTAGATCTGTGACTGCGTTGCCATTATCAGTGGACGAGGCACCAGTATAAATACTATTGCCTGCTTTTAAATATGATCGTACTCTTTGTCGAGTTATTTAGCGAGTTGGCTTGCATGATTAGGTTCAGCCTCTTGATAGGCTGCAAAGGTCGCTTTCCTTTATTCCCTTCGATTCCTTACTCTCTCTTTCTACCCCGAGTCTGTCCATGGGTTGAGCCTTGTCATAATTTTGCGCGCCTGCCGGTCTGTAATATGATTGGTTGGGGGAAGGAGTGGATTGGAAGCTGGAGCAGCATTTGTTCGTCTGCTTGTCTCCCTGTCTCCTTGGATCACACTATCCAATCCTCGTCCAAGTGAACCGAGCAATAAAAACAAGCACTTGCTGTCGCGTTGTTTGAGGCCGACCTTCTTTTCCAGAGCGAATGCTACTTTTTTCTGGCGGCACTGTGCTCGAATTCACTGAGCTTTCGTGCGCTTCACATTGATTCAGTGGCATAACCGTTTGGCTGTTTACTTGTAAAAGAAGAACTATCTCGTTTGTTTACGGCATTCCTGCCCTACCTCTATCATGACTTGTGTTAGTAGCTTGTGCGATTTGTATATTTTGCAATTTCTTTGGCTCAGTTGTTATTCAAAAAGATCAGTTTTACACGATTTAAGTGAGACTAAAATCACATCTACGTCCATAATTTGGAGTGATTCACAACACTACGTCTCTTGGCCCTCAGCAGAATTCCTTGCATCTGCTTGGTTTAGGGGATGAGGTTTCGTCTTATTCCCAATGCGATTTGTATCACCATTTAGTCGAGTTTACGTTGTCTTTGGGGCTCAGCTTGTATCAGGCTGTGTGCATAACGCCTCTGCGTTCGGCCGCAAAAGAGCACCTATTTCGTCTGTATGTAGCGATTTTACTCTAGTCTTATCACAATTTGCGTTAGCGTTCGGACGAAGTGCAAGAGCCTTTGTGGTCAAGTGTGTTTCGCAATTATTTTGTCTCGTTTTTTGACGTGGTTTATGTTACACTCTCGGTCCAACTCATTCATTCTCTACGCGTTTTACATCGGTTCGGTGACTAAATCGTTTTCAAGTCGTTGTGATTTAGTCTACAATTGTAAACAACATTGCATGGTTTGCTTTAGCGCTTTAAGAGGTTGTCGTGTCAGTACTTTCTCGGATTCACGTTATTTCGCTTGAAGGATGCGTAGTTCCATTCTGGTTCTGTTAGCTTTTGAAGGTAGCATTGTTACCCGACGTGTTGATTTTAAAGAGTGATACATCTTGTGTTCATCGTCACACCAACTGAGACCACCCTTATCGTGCAAACACTGATTTCCCCTGGGCGCGACTTGTGCTTGTACTTTAATTGAATCTGACGTCCTCGTGCCCCTTGGGTCGACGCTTGCGGAGGTCGGTTTTAAGGACGTGCCCGATTGTACTGATCTGTGTCGGGTTTTCAGTAAAGTTCGCGATTTGTTCGGCGCTAAAATACACGGATGCCTCATCTCTTGCATGCGCATTTTGAAAGTCATCCGCGAAGGAATGCTGATTTGCTCAGTTTATAGCCTGATTTGTGTCGCAGTTTAAACCGATTCCAACCATCCTCATGGCTCTGCTGATGTTATAACTGCAAACAGCACCCACTTTTCACTACTGTTCCGAAGCGCCTCTGTAGGGCAATAGTTCTGTCCTCCGTTTAGATTAAATTCAAATACGGCTGGCGTCTGTCGTCTTTGTGCTTTGCCTGATACTTGACAATGTCAGTGCCTCACGATTTTTTAGGTAGGTGGAGAGTTATTTCGTCCTGAATGTGATATTTTTTGGTGGTAAGCTCTCTTCCAAACAACGCTAATTTTGTCTTCCTTTCCTTAAAGATGCGACGCTTATGATTACAGACTGGTCTTCAGTGTTAATGTTAGCTCCCTTTAACTTCGGCTTGCCGGGCTAACGGGTATACTTCTTCCTGCCTCCCAATCGTGTATCAACTTTTTTTCTTCAGACAGAGTTGCAGTTAAAAAAGTTGTGGTAGCGATGCGCAAAAATGTGTTCATATGAACGGGTAGAAAAAATTGGAGGGGAATGAGTTAAAGTGAGTTATTTGTGTATGAAAATATGAGCTGGATCTCTTGAACCGATCCATTTTTAGAGCTTCTTAATTATGGTTTTGAAAGAGGCTGATAAGGTTGGGGGGGGCTCACTCTTAATCACGGGCTCCTTATTCGCACTGCCAAGTTGGGTCTGTGTTTAAAGGATGGCGTTTTTCGAGTGTCTCTGAGTTTGAGTGTGATTTTGAGGATTGCATTCCTCACTTGCTTTGCTTAGAGTCGCTTGCCAAGTCGGCAAACGGACAAAACTTCTGACGAATGTGTGGTGATGGTGGTGGAGGCACTGGAACCCGCTGGTTTCTCTCTCCTCCCTCTCCGTTTTTATCTCCATTTTTCATTCGTTTTCCGTGCGCCTGAGAGGTAGTGAAGTTTGACTTCCTCCCTTTTTAATTTCTCTCGGCCAACTTTAAAAGATGGGACTCTTTACTCTCACTGGATCATTTAAACGAATTGCCTTTTAGCATTAATTTTTACCGCTGGTAGTTGGGCGTGCCTGTTTCACGAGGCCAAGGAAGGCTCAAGTGGAGGTAGGATCTCGTGTTTTCCATCCTTTTTCTAATTCTGCTTTTCAATTGTTGGTTAGTGTGAACCATCTACTGGCTGACGGATCGCTTATTCCTTCTTGATCGGACTTCCATCAGTCACGTTGGCGGCAGGTCGTAACCGTAGATTACAAAGGATACGGCATCGTAATCGACCGTTTCGTTAGTTCATTGCAATATCAAATCTGCCATTTCCTGCTCTTTCCTAACAAATCCATGCGATTATCTCTAGGCTAAAAATAGCCTTCCTCATTTTTATTTTTTCGCGCTCAACCGATCTGTTTATGGCAAAATTTGATGAAATTAGTCAGTGCGAAGTGATTAAGCGATAGTGAAGTGTGGTAAGAAAAGCGGGATGGAATAACGGTATGAGGTATGCAACCAATGTGTTAAATTGTGGGACTTGAAAAGCAATCTGACATCGTCGCTTTCATGCATAAGCCTCGAAATTGGTAAGTCTTGCCCCGATCATTCAAAATCTAGCCCTCAAGCGTGAATACCGCCGGTCGTCGGATTAGGTATGCACGCGGGCGCACGTATCCCGCGTGCCCTCGCAATGCACACGGGCAGGCTTCCCTTTCTGACTCACAGAGCTCGGCACCGTGTCGTTCAACCTCTACCATCTCCCCTATCCTTCGTCTGGGCAATCAACGTGACCACTGTGCTTGCTATTGTCACTTTGCCTATGTCTTCCACTTTTTGATCACTTGAACGGATCCCCTGCCTTCCCACTACCTCTTCGCACGTAATTGGGTGGGACGTGACTGGCTGCCTTTTCCGATCGTCGTGGTTCCAAATTTAGCTGCAACCTACATTTTCATTCCCTTTCCCCCGGTGTTTAGGTGCCGCTTTTGCCTGAAACAGTGCGTGGGGGTTATTATTTTCCTTGGACAGGTTACTTCGGTTTCGGTGTTTTATCGCAACATCTGCGATCACTTCTGACTTGTTAATCGACTGGTGATGAAAACCAAGGGAGTACTCTGCTTCTTACGTGTGAATCTTTCCAGAGAAAAGGCGTTCTTAAATATATTCTCGTAATGGCGCTATAGCAGCTGCTTCGCGTCCCAAACCAAATGCAAGAATCATTTGCCAGTCATTGCTTTTAATCCTGGGCTTCAGAAGTGATATGCCATCACACTACCTCGAAATGCTATCAGTGGTCCCAATGGATAGCAGTTGTTTGTCTTTGAGACCAAAATAATGAGGATCATAATTTGCATTCTCTTGCATCCCAATGGGTATAGTGTACAAAAGGGTTTATGAGTCACGGACACGGACGGTCTGTCAAAGGTATTCAGGAGGGCTGAGGGGCAGGAGCAGGATTCCATCCCATCGTGAAAGTTTGCAAAGCCTATAAGGCACTTTCTTGTTCCAGTCGTTGGAATGCGGACCCACCCATTGTCGAGTTGTTGTAGGCGTCATCGTTTTCAGCAAGCAGTGAAAGGCATCTTCATTGTTTTGACAAAGGGAAGGTGCTTGCAGTGCACACCCCTATACGCATTTTCCACTCGATTTTGCCGCATCTACTGCTTCCTCGCCAGCCTCGTCGTGGTAAAAAGCACGCCAGGAATGTGACCAGGGCGTTCAGCGCTTCTCCTTTTTTTCCCGCCTTTTCGTCACGCAAACACGAAGGAAAGGGAGAGAGAGAGAAAGCGGAAATTGTTCCCTCCCCTTGGTTCACTAGCCGCGAGCTCCGAGTTGCCTGGTGTCTTGAACTGGTTGCGTGTTCAAATTGTTTTTTCCCACTCGTGTGCGCATTCGTACTTTATTGACACCCATTCACGAAGATAGGGCTCTGGGGCTTTAGCCATTCCTTTCTCTGTGTTTTTGTGTGTGTGTGCGTGTGTACGTGTTCGGATGATAGCCTTCTCCTTCAGTGACGCAACCTCTGCGAGGCTAAGTAGTTTGTGTTGCTTTGAGAAGAAGAGAACAGCTTGCCTTGTATTACTGCGTCATGTTTTCGTAGCCTTTGTAATGGTAATTTTGTTAATTTTAATGCCCTGGACTGCAAGTGCTTTCTTCTCTGGCAGATTGGTGCAGATAGATTGATTGATGAAGGGACCCCCAGGGTGTGTGGACTGGCGCAAGGCAGGTGGATAGATTGGAGACGGTTGAATGAGGCTTTGTTCTGTAATGTGCATGGGCAATTTAAACATTCTAAGCTGTTGGAAGAAAAGACCTCTCTTTTACGTCCTATATCAGTATAAAGTGATTTTTCATCCCTTTAAGCCTACTTGTACTGATTATGCTTTCTCGAGTGATTTATGGGATTTTTTGTTGAGAATTTATGAGAAAATTCATTAAATTCCGACTAGAAACGTCAAATTTTGCTATTTAGGGAATGAATGACAGCATGTACCCGACTACACATCAAATCGGGGGTTTTCGATGATAAATTTTTTGGAGAATAAATTTGAAGGTGCGGGTCCAAAATGGTGGGAGGGTAAGGTTTCCTTTCACTTCGATGAAATGGGACCAAGAGGCGAAAGTGCAAACTAGTAATGGGGGGTTGGATATGAGTGGTCCAGAAGACAAATGGCTGACATGCATTCTGTTTCACTGAATGACCTTTCGGGTGACCCAAAGTGTGTTTGATTTCCTTGCGAGATTCCAGTGTTGATACTTTGAGCTTCGCACTGCCTTCTACACGCGATGTTTCTTGCCCATCCACTCAAGACTAAGCACATTCCCGGAAATCTGACCCATTTACGGTAGAGAGCTGCAAAGCATTTGTGAGGGAGTCCCAGGCCCAGGTCCTGGTCCATTGCCTGTCCATCATCGGTCAACGCCGGTGTTGGATGTCAGTTCACATCCAATAGTCGCTATGCTTCCCCATCATGCGAACATTTCAATCCGAGGGAGAAGGAATGAATGCATGACTGGGTAAAAAGAATGGTGTACTTTCCTATCGGTATTTATTCACCGAATGTGTGGAAGTGGAGTGATCTTTTCAGAATAGAACACCATGTGATCTAGGGCTCATTATTTCGAGGGTACCGTGGCCTGGTAGGTTTGACAATCATAGCAACCGCGATGTCCAGGGGATTTACTATAAACAGCGCAATGGATGCCGCTTCGACACCTCTCGTCTGTCTTCCATGCGTTCAAACGCTTAGAGTTGAACAGCCAACCCGAGGGATTAAGTTGATCACCGATTCACCGGCCTAAACCATCTCGTCTTCTGCATACCCCATGTAAAAGTGATATCTCGCCAAGACATTCGTTTGATGGCGATCCTGTCTTATAAAAAGGTTACTTGGCGAACGTCGTTCGCAAGTTTATGTGTTTGTCTTCAGCTTCCCCTTCACCATGGAATTTCTCCCAAAACAGGGTCGAAGGTAATCCAAGTGGCGACCTGGCCAAGTTCTATCTTCAAAAAGATGTCGCTGAAGCCGAGACAGAAGGTGGATAAAACAGATGGAGGGTAGGCATTTAATGGTGGGCTTCAATTGCTGGCTTGGGAAGCGTTTGCTACATAGGGGAATGTAATTTCCTTGACATGAAAACGGAAATTACCCCCTGGCGTCTGAGCTCATTCCTTTTATAGGGCGAATTTGTCTCTCTCGAGTCCCTTGCTTTCTCCTTCGCCCTTTTTTTGTCCTCCCTTAATTTCCTTTTAGTCGTCGTGGAGATAGCGAATTTTCTTGCATTTTACTTCCGACCTCTCACCATCTACGAACGCATTCTTTTAATATTCCTCGATGCTGTATGAATAGATGGATATGCTGAGGAGGCCAAAGGTATGCAAATCAATGCGGAGTGGGTGTGGTGCGGAGGTAGTACCGACATGGGCGACTGGAAGTAAAAAGTGCTGATGGCGCTAGTTAACACGTGAATAAAGTAGTGAATAAGTGAATGAACTTAAGTTGTGTAAGTAGCCGGATCGGTGGCATTGATGATGGATAGATCTTGGATTGAGAAATTGGTTCATTGATGATTGTATGCGTTTGGGTTTGAAGTCAAGACTAACTTGATGTCACTAACGGCTACCTCTCTGCTTCTGTCGCACAGGGTCGAAATTTGGCTGAACTGCGCCGCAGCATGTCCCGTGGCGTCTTCTCCCTCAGCACTGTGGTGCGCCTCTCTGCCCAAATGCTCGATGCTATCGAGGCGGTGCACGACAGCGGTTTCCTCCACCGCGACATTAAACCCTCCAATTTTGCCATGGGCCGAGGAACAGGCGCAGCGTCTCGCACCCTCTACCTCCTCGACTTTGGACTGGCGCGTCAGTACACCAACGCGGAAGGTGAGGTGCGACCCGCTCGTCCCGTGGCCGGCTTCCGCGGCACCGTGCGTTATGCCTCGCGCAACGCCCACGCTAATAGGGAGTTGGGACGGCATGATGATCTCTGGTCAATGTTCTATATGCTGGTGGAATTTGCCTCAGGCCAACTCCCATGGAGGCGACTTAAGGATAAGGAACAGGTTGGTAGCCACTGTGTCCATACTGCTTGATAACTTTCTTTTGTGAATGCTAGTGTCACTCATGTTTTTTTACTCGACTGGGTCTGGTCGAATCATTTTGGAGGCTTTTTGTAAAAGTAGGTCGGGCATTGGCTGTCTAGTCTTGCTATTCATAAATTACGGTGAAAATGGTTTTAGCAGTCGTTGTTTAGTCTTCGCCTCACCTAGTCAACTCTTCCATGAAAGTCGCTCCTGAGTTGTTTACAAGACTGGGATGGTGGCGCCAGTTTCAAATGGTCGGGTAGATTCTAGAACCTTTTGTCTACCCACTTGGATGAATGCTGCATTATAATTAGCTTTATTAGTTCGCACAAATGGTAGTTTCGCCACATCTGCATCAGTGATACCTTATGGAGAAATTGCTCCTCCTGTGAAATACCTAGAAGTTTTAGCAAAGAAGGGGATCGTTTCTCAGTGTTGGATTTTCAAAGCCCTTGGAATAATTTATTGTCTTTGTGTACTCGATGCTGATTACGAATGTGTCGGCTGTCATTTCTCGAGGTCTTACATTTCCTCCTTTTCTCGACCCTTCTGCTCGTGTAAACCTCTTTGTTCCAATACCCCAGCTCTTAAAATACTCAAGCTATCTTCGGGCTGTTGTTGGTTTGTCTTCGAAAGAGCATATATTCGCTTGCGACTGCTGTAGGAAGTTGGCCAAGCAGTCTCGCTGCCTTTGACCCACTTTCACTCTTCCGTGGTGCAAATTTGTCATTCTTTTGGAGTTCAATGGATCAGGTTCTCATAGTAATGTCCACTAGAGAGGGACGATGGAAACAAGGCTTTGGAATAAGTTAACGGCAGGGTGTCGGTAGAGTAAACAGTAGAGACGTTGAAAGAACATGAAATGCCCCATAATATCCGTCTTGCAATGTTACTGTTTGAATCAGGTTTTCTTTCCGCATTCGAGACGAATCATTTTGTTTATTCTTCCATCAGTGGTATTTTGTAGCTAAAATTATTACAGTGTGCCTGTGGTGATCATTTGCTTTCCACTTTGTGGGGGGAGTTTCCACAGTGAGGGAGAAGCTGAAGGTATGCACGTAATCTTACAAACGGTATTCGTCAAGTAGCCCTTTTATTAGACAGAATCGATGTCAAACGAATGCCATGGATTGACATTGCTGTTAGGTACACATAGTTTTTCTGGGAGGTTTTTCACTTTTGGAACATCGATGAGTTGTAATTGTGGCCTAGGACGTATCCAGAAGACGAGGTGGTTTGAGTCGTTGAATCGGCGATCGGCTGTTCAACCGCAAGCGTTTGAAGGCGTGGAAGCCAGATGAGGGTTATTGGAGCGGTATCCACCGCCCTGTTTACCATAAATCTCCTCGACTTCGCAGTTGCTATGGTTGTCAATCCTATCAGGTCACAGTACCCACAAAATAATGAGCCCTAGATCACGTGGTGTTCTATTCTGAAAAGATCTCTACTTCCGCTCGTTTAGTGAATAAATACCAATTGGAAAGTGCATTCATTCCTTCGCCCACGGGATGGGTTGTTCACACGGTAGGAATGCGTAACGACTATTGGATGCGAACTGACATCCAACACCGGCGTTGACCGATGATGGATAGTCAATGTATCAGGACTTGGGACTTAAGGCACCCCTACAAATGCTTTCGTGATACCGATTTTGGATAGTGCTTGCTGTAAATGGGTTGTATTTCCGGGACTGTGCTTAGTCTTGAGTGGATGTGTTTGAGGATGCAAATTCCAAGCCACCAGTACTGATGTGTTGTACAGAAATCGGACGAACCTTCAGTCATCTGAAGGGTCTATCAGTCAAACAAAGGTGTACCTTTGGACACTCAGTCGCTTGATAGCGCTCTTACACGGCCTTCTACTCAGAGAAGGAAATGACAATTTAATTGTAGAGTTTGTCTTTTTCTCCCGTCTTTTTGATAGAAATGAAAGTGAGCTTAAAAGTATTTCTTCGCCTCGTTGTCAGAATGGGATTTGACTATATGCTGCCTTGGAGAAGTTGGCCTTCTTTTGGATTTCCTTCATATCATCAGGTCCTGCAGCACGAGAGCACCAAAACTGAATAATTGCATGAAGTGAATGCATGTAGACATGTTTGAGTGCATGACGTCGTGATTTTCAACTCTTGATGTAGACAATGTCTGTGTGTTGATCCGCCTGTCTGCGTGTCTGACAAGACCAACCAACATGGCAACCACCTCGTCAGTTTGTCTGTTACCAACCTCTTCCTCTTCGTGTCCTCGGACTCGGTTGTCGTTACTACGTCCACCTCCCCTCCTGGAGTGTTAAGGCAGACGAGTCTTAAAGGCAGTTTATTTGTCACGTTTCACTCCATCCGTGTGGAGGCTAATTGACGGATGGCTGAAAGGTTCCTCGAGGTATAGCCAATTCAATGGAAGGGGATAAGATTTTTTGATGATTCCTCTTTCTAACGAGAAAATTCACCATTTTCAATGGCTTCGTTTTCACCTCGCTGAAGAAGTATTGCTTGAGTCTAAATGGCATTATTTTTATTCCGGTGGAATTCTAAATTTAACGGTATTGATGCGCTCTCTCCGTTTCGACGGCCTTTATCTGTCGCAGAAAGGTCTCCTTGGGGCTAGACAATGTCCACCATCGAGAGCATTTCTTGTACTATCCTTCCTCTGCCAGAAATGGGTGAAAGGTCCCTCCTCTCCTCCATCCGGTCCATCGATTTTGATGCCTTGGCCAAGGCCAGGTCTGGCAGGCGGGCATTGCAGACGGCATACAATGTATGATGCTGTCCAGGTCTTTTACACTGTTGGTGTGCTTGCGCGCTTTTGTGTGTGCTGCCTGCTTTTCATTCGTGTACGTAGGTGTGTGGGTTGCATCATCATTATGTTAATTGGAGCCGAGAGGCATTCCGGATGCTTGCCTTTTTTGTATTGTCCAAAAGGTACTCTCTGATGGATTGTGCTCTTTCTCTCTCGCGCGCTCGGTTCATCAGTCGGCAGCACGGATGTACACATCTCGGACGGGATTTGCTGGAGCAAGTGGCTATCTCATTATTGTGGGGGTTCCTTTGTAGCCGCTTTCACCCTCATCCACTGTGGTCTTAAGTCGTCTGCCAACACCTCTGAAGGCAAATCTGCGAGTTGCTTCATTGATGGTCTATAAATGGATGGAAGGACAAATAGCCCATGCAGTGGAATGTACGGTGGTGCTTACAGGGAAGAACCAAAACGGTTGGCTTGCGACATTGTGCCCACGGTTTCCCACCTCCTGTCCTGCTTTCCCGTTTTCCCTGGCTCAGCTATCATAGGAGTGCAAGATTGCATTTTTGTGAATTGAGACACGGACACTTCCTTGCTTTCCATCACTTCTCACCCAATCCATTTGGATGAAGAGGCTTGCGTTACCTCATGGATGGTTGGCCACTTGTGCAATGGTCGATTCACTTCCCGATGAGGCACGTAAATGACAGGTTTAAGGAGTACTGGCCTCTCCTCCCGCATTGAAGCACCACTGGCTCTTCTCTTTCTTCCAGTGGCTATCGGTGGTGGTGTTTCTCTAACGGACGCAGTTTGGCGAAGGGGGGAGAGTGTGTTTTGAATTGGAGAGAACGAGAGAAAAATGTGGGTCACATTTATGAGAGTTTGTGCGCCTACTACTGGTTACACACCAACTTTACGACGTGCGCAGTTGTGACCTTGCTTATTTTCTTCATCGTGTTGCCATGGCCTCCCTGTAGGCTCATTTAATTTCATCTTGGAGAATCGTAAATTCATTCCTTTCTGTAGTGAAAATTGATTTGCATTTTGGAGTAGACGGTTGTCAACTTTCGTGAACCGACGTGTCTGCTTGATACGGGCCCCAGTGACTCGCCAGACCTCGAGAGTGACCTTACCAAAATTGATGCTGACATTGGCAAGGAGGGGTCGGAAGTCGTTACCTGGATGACCCAGAGGTCATTGTTGCTCCTCTCACCGTGTTCCAAAGTATAGGCATTCATTAAGTATAAGACAGGAAATAGGTTGAGGGTCAAAACCGGCGAATGACCTACTGCTCCATCAAATCATTACTACGAGCGGATTTTGTGTCAGGCTATGAAATCTGCGTGTGCTTCTCGAATGTACGCATTCACAAATAAATCATGCAAGTGTGTTTAATCTGCCCTCCAATCTCTGGCAAAGTAATTTGGCAAGACTCATGTGCACATCCTCGGCTGCTTCTCAACAAACATGCCTTTTTATGAAATGCTAAGTAGTCCAAAATATCTCATTTAGTCGACTAAAATTTCCACCTTTTGGGATGGTCTTCCTTGACTGCATCCATGGAAATGAGCGCACAGCAGGAAATAAGTAATTATTTGCTTCTTGGATAAATGTTCTCCTCACATCCTGAATAGGTTGGACAGATAAAGCAGTCCTACAACCACCTCTCCTTGGCTCGGTGTTTACCCAGCGAGTACCGCGGTTTCCTGGAGCATATTGAGTCCTGCTCCTACACTGAACGTCCCGACTACGGAATTCTGCGTTCCCTAATCCAGCAGGCCATAATCCGTCGCAATATTCGTGAATCCGATCCCTTCGATTGGGAGGCTGAGGTGGTGGTTGTGGAACAGCCACCACCCAAACAGGCTCCAGTGAACAAAGAGGCCAAAGCGGCGGCTGTAGTTCCACGTCCGAGTTACCTGGACACCGTCGGTGGTGCCGTGGAGGGAACCATGGCTGTTAGTGCTACAGCAAATGACGTTGCTCTCCCTGCCTGGTCTCGTGTTCAACGCCTGGCCACTCGAGCCTCTGACCACTTCCTGGAATCGCTTGAGGATGGGAGAATGGCGGATGATGTGGCGCGGCATGTCTACGCATCGGGAGGACCGAAAAATACCGCCGTGGGGCAGTCCAATTCCTCCCGTGGAGCTGGCACGAAACATGGAGACACCAATGCGGTGGCGCTAGCGCCGCGGGTGCCAAAGCAGGGCTTTGCAGAAACTGGTCGTCAGCAGGGTTCGCGGACCCAGCAGAAACCACCCAAAGTTGGCCTCACTGAGGTGGGAGGTCGGGCTCACATCCCCTCCCTACGCAATAAATCTCGCGAGCACAATGTGGATGCGAGGCATGTCGCTGCCAATAACAACAACAATCATCATCACGGTCATCATCACAGAGAGGAGTTTCCTCGTGCCACTAGTCTTCCCCTTCCCGCTTCCTCACGCTACAGATCTACCTCAATACTCCCCAACCATCACCAGCAACAGCAGCAGCGAAGAGTTCTCCTCGGTTCGACCTCTGACTTGGCTGATAGAAGCACTGGCGATGTCAGTGCAGAGTCGGTGGCGGGAGCGACGCATGCTCTGGCCCTCTCCATTGCCAATCAAGGGAAGTACCCTGGGGGAAGTAGAGTGTGTCGCCTGAATAGCGGATCCATGACTCAAATGGCGGGACTGGGGCTGTCCTCCCAAGATCTCCCTTCCTTCGTTGGCGACGATGTTGGCTGTGTCGGCGGCGGTGGTGGTGGTGGTGGTGCCTGTACGAGTGGACTGACCCCTTCCTCGGAGAATCACCAACAAGAAGTGTTTGTCAAGGGAGTGTCGAAGCCTTCTCATCGTGTATCGTCTGCGTCGTTGTCAGAGCAGCAACAAAATGGTGGTGGAGGGGGTGGTGACCACACTCCAAAATCAGGATCCCCGTCGCAACAACAACAGTTACATCCCTATCGGGAGAACCATCAAATGGGGAGCTGGCGGTCGGAGCGGTTTCCTCGCCCTATGCCGCGTTGTTCAGGCGTTGCTATTGTTTCCTGTTCACCACCACGGCAACAGAAACAAGCACAGCAGCAGCAGCATTTCAACTCGGTGCGACGTCGACGTTGTGACTCCCCTGCCCGGTGGAATTGTATGAATGGGAACAATGCGGCAATTTCCCCTACGTCAGCGTTGCAACAGTCGGTCTACACGCTGCGACGCCTGACTGGATCGGCGGTTCGTCGTTCAGCCAGTCATACAAAGCTTGACAATGCCTGCGCTCGCCCCGACTCACCCTTCTGCTCCTGGTGTTCGTCTGGCCAGCAACCACCAGCGGCACCGCTCCCACAACTGGGCGATATTGATTCGCCTTCGCAGCCCCCACCACCACCCTCGGTGTCAAATTTCTCCCGGCCCGGAACAAGATCCAGATCCTCTTCTAGATCATCTGCTCGACAACAAAATATGCGATCGTCACGAGCTTTCCTACCATCCAACACCATCGCAACAGCAGCTGGAGACAAGATGACCACAAATTTGGATGAAAATTTGGACGAGAAGGGAATCGCTGATGGACTGCTGATGATGCGGTTGATGACAGGAAATGGGTGTTCCAGCAATGGTTGTGGAGTAGGTGCACCATCTTCGATATCACCAAGACCGCCAGAATTACCGGTGTCTCCGACAGGTCGAGGCGCGATGGCGGCACGACGGAGGAAATATCGACCCAGAGGCAGTGCTGTGCCACCACCACCACCACCGCCCACACTGCTTGTGGGTAATCAGACCACCGGCACAAGTGGGACTAACCCCTCCCTGTTGTTTGTTCAGCCCCCGCCTGGCTCCACAGCGGTGGCGAGCGGCGTGTCGCCAGCAGTAGCGGTGCAGACTATCCAACAGCAACCGCCCTCCCCAAAAGTGGAGTGATGTGATGGTGATGCAGAGACCACGTCTTTCCAGTCGTTTGATTTGATTTGCCTGTGTGTGTGTGTGTGTGTGCGTGTGTGTGTGACTGTCTGTATGTCTGAGTGTAAAATATATATATGTCTCTACATTATATATATGCACGTGTCATCAATCTATTTCCTCCCCCTCTCTCCCCTTCGCCCTCTGATCCCTTTCTATTGTGTACAGGAGATGAGAGATGCAAACAAGCGTGTGGTGTGTGCGTGTGTGTGTGTGTGTACTCCCCACCTACCCCTTTCACGCCTCCCTCTTCCTGTCTTATTGCTTCTTACTAGTACCATCCTTTTCATCTTGGTTTTATTATTATTATTACTACTATTACGAGTATTGCTGCTGGTGCTACCGCCGCCGCCGCTGCTGCTGCTGCTGCTGCTGTGGAGACGACGACGGTTTTTGTTGGCCCCCTCGAGCCTGGATGCGTGCTTGTGACTGCGCGTGTGTGTTCGCACATCTGACTGCCGGAAGGCGTTGCGCCTGTCCTTCCCATTGATGAGACAATCAAAAACTACAAAGTCAGAAATAAATTATTTCTTTTTGCATGTCTATTTCTCCCCCCCCCCTCCCTGCCCACCCACCTGCCCTCTCCCTCTCTCTGGCTGTCTTCTTCCGCTGGTCACTGCGAAGTTGGCGCGAAAATAGTGGAAGGCGGGATGCGTGGTGGCGTAGTGGAGTAGTTGAAATGAGGACTTTGNTGTCTATTTCTCCCCCCCCCCCTCCCTGCCCACCCACCTGCCCTCTCCCTCTCTCTGGCTGTCTTCTTCCGCTGGTCACTGCGAAGTTGGCGCGAAAATAGTGGAAGGCGGGATGCGTGGTGGCGTAGTGGAGTAGTTGAAATGAGGACTTTGAAAAGGTTCTAGTCGCTCCAGGACCGAGTGGATTCCAGCTCAGGTGAGTGACGGTTTTCATGAACGAATGATGTCAACAGCCATGCTGGGCAGCGTTTTTTTTTTTTGCGGTGTGTTGAATACTTACAGTGGGTTATCGAGGGAGGAAATCTGGGATTCAGGAGTACCGCTTTATGGTTATGGCTAGACCTTCCGTTATTTTTAGTCCACCAACCCTCGGGGATGAATTGGGAAGGCGGAGTCTCATTTGCGATGGCGTGACTGTGAATTTAGCAGACAGAGACGACAAATCTCGATGGGACGAAGTGGCGATTAAATTGCGCTCAGTCGTTGGCTGATAAGAGACTGTCCAACGCCTACGCCTCAAGGGAGTAGGAGGGGATTAAGCTTTGAGCAAGACCGAGTAGATGGGAAAGTTGGAAATTGCGTGCACATTGGTTAGTAGTTTCATCGTCCCTTGCCCCTGTCGAGTGTATTCAAGCTCCTCTACCACCCCCCCTCTCCCCCTCCTCCTCCTTCTCTCCATTAAGTGAAACTTTGGTCAACTGGCTGTCAAATTGTCATCACCGCAAAGGCTGCATTCCACTTGAGGTTTATGACGAGAAGAGGAGACGTTTTCGAGTGGAGTTTTTCGTCCCTTTGCTGTGTGTCTAGGATCTATAGTGGGGGGTTGCATGGAAGTCCAATCGTTGACACTACTCCGATTGCTAATTAGACTTCACTAGCATTCGATCGGGTTGTTGAAGTGCTCCTGTATTCAGTGGGTTTCATCTTTTCTTTTCCCAAATTTCACTCGCTCATTTAGTGGGGAAAATTTATGCCCCTCTAAATTCCCTCCCCC
>LWMK02000055.1:320093-384871 GCA_001693075.2 Taenia saginata | reverse complement strand
ATTGGGAGGGGAGGAAATAGGGGGGCGAGGTAAGCTTTTACCCGATGTTGTAATAGGTCCTTGATTGTTTGTTTACTGATTTTGCCACAGGACGATCGGATCGTAATTCCGTAGGGAAACAACGAGCTTTGTACATCGTCTCAGTCGAATGTGGAGGGCAGTAGGCGTATGTGATGTGATATTTCCCATCTGCACTGGTACTGGGAACTAGGAGTGGACATAATTTTGCCTTGTCAACTCTAACAGTGTATTAATCAAACTTCAACTATACAAATGGATGTTTGAAAAGGTCGGGTACTTAGTGCCATTTTGGGACTTGTAGAAGGGAAGAAAAAAAAGGGTCTTACAGCATCCATAGGGGTGTACAGCATGGACACTTCCCTCAAGACCCTGAAGAATGCTTGGGCGGAGTGCTGGGCCGCTCGATGGAGGTGCAATGGCGGAGATCCCCTCAGCTGGGAGAGAGGCGAAAGCGGGATCATGCGTTCACCTCATCCGCACACAGGTGACATTGGCAGCTCTGTAACGAACTTTTCCCAACAGTTCACGCCTAGTGCCGCCTCTGTTGTTAGCATCCTTCCTTCAGACCACACCACAGAACTGGAGTAGTTGCTGAATGTAGACGTTATCTTCAGCCCTTCTGTTAGGAGTTGTCACGTAAGTTTATCATTAAGCAGGGGAAATCAAGATGCATGTCCTTCAAGAAAGGCAGGTTAGGTCTCGCAACCACCCGAAGACGAAAGAAGACGTAATACTCGGTTGGAATATGCGTTGTCGATGCATTATAGGGCTTAAGGGTCACTGACATGGCTCGGCAGTCTGGTGGAGCCCCCGAGAGGCTCATCGGTAAAACCGAGAGTTAAACTACTTGTCAATGCATTACAGTGGAATGGTAGAAAATATGTTCCTCGACGTTCAGGTGTAGGCTGGATGGCGATGCCGTCGAACAGAAGAGCAGTCTACGACAACTTAGATGTGCACCCAACTGAGCGTAGTTAAACAGGCTATCCAAGTTTGACGGTCCACGCCATTTCCACACCTCGCCTTGCAGAGAATGGTTGTTCCCAATGCAATGGACTACTTCCAGCTGATTATCGAAGGAGGAATTCGGTATTATTCGAGGCAAGAAAACGCAAGCCACCGCTTGTGCGTTTCACACATTTTATTTTGATAGCAATAAAAAAAAAGAGTAAAGCATCCCTCCTTCTTGCAATATATGCGATTGGGGAAAGAAAATCATAAAATTCTTCGCATTTATAAAGCAGGTTTTATCACCTACTCATTTATAGCTCTAATTTTACTGCGTAGTAAATGTACCTTTCTTTAGCACTTCATTGAGAGACAATTTAAGTAATGAGAAACGTTAATTTGTAAATTCTATCCACGCATACATTAACCGGTACTTCCACTCTGCGCTTTGGTCTTCCATCCTGGCGGCACAGGTCAGTAACTTTCCACCTGACAATGCCTGTTGCGTATGGTTGTTGGAACACACCCTGTGGCTGGGCAGATGTCACCGATGTCCAAGGAGACGGAGAAGGGAGACAAACTTGGAGTGTTCGTAAAGTCCATCCGTATTACACGGTATCGAATGCCTTCCAGAGGTGGAACATATGTCTTCTCGACTTTACGGCAATGTCACAACTCCTCCTCCTCCTCCTCCTCCTCCTCCTCCTCGTCCTCCAAACATTCGCCTAATTGCAATCATTCGGCAAGGTGAAGAAGACACGTTATGAGATTAAAAACTAAGAAATGTATGCTTACTTGCTGGCTTAAAAAAGTGGGGAGGAGAGGTAACCATTGCTTGTGTGTAGGGAACATGCTCCAGCTCGAACCTCCATTAGTTCAAGAGGTCGGTCTTGCTCGGAGGCCTGCACTACCAGTTCACTGGGCTGAGGTTCTCTCCACCTAAGGAATGAGGTCTAACATGCATCATTATTTACCAAAATGAAAAAGAACGAGAAGTTCGGGTGGCAAAAAACTGCCCCTTCCCCAAAACAAACACCTAAAGTTATTGTTTGCCTTCCAAGTAGGCGTGTTTGAAACCTTTGAACCTGAAAGACTTTTCCTGGGCTAAGTTGGCTTCAGCTATCTCAAAGCATGAACCTTCATTGCGCTTCCGACAGCGCCTCAACAAGCATTGACAGCACGTCAGGTAGCATTGCCATCAACATTTTCGTTGCTCTGTTGGCAACACAGTGCTTTTGGACAATGCCCTATAAGTACATCAGTTTTTTGCTCTTCATTCCCATCCCAACAAAACGTCAGAGAAGGTGGAGGAGGACCACATCACTGGCCCACCTCCTGCATTCCTTTCAACAATACTTTTAAGGAGTGTTCAGTTGCTTTTCTATTACTAAAATAGGGAATAATGCTGACTTATGTTGAAAAAAAAAAACTCAATTGCTGTCACACCTAAAAAGTACATCTCTCAGCCTCACCTTGGCTTTCTCACGCATCGACCCTCAATAGAACGATCATAAATGATCACTTACTTTGTTTATACCTTTTTTATTGCAATAAAATGTTCCTTCTTTTTATACTACCCAAAAGAGATGCAAATGGAATGAAATTCGAGGCGTTGATTGAACTCTTGCCATCCGATTGATCCATGATGACACGCAAGTTGTCTTGGATAATCGCTAATCTTGGACCATAAAATTTGGCCAATTGTAGCCGTAATCACAGTCAAACGGTGCGTCAATGTTGACATTAACTTTTGCAGCGAATTCCTTTCAATCGCCGAGGTTCACATCATCCTCTTGATGACGCGGATTTTGTGCCTTTGGCGTCCACAACCGCCTAACACCATCTCCGTCTTGCCCTGGTGATAATAAATCATCGTTTCCAATATCAGCATGCTTTACTGTAGAAATAACTTTTTTGACACCACATCGCAAGCCTTGGCTCCACACTCCTGCCTACCGTTTCCACTCCATAAATCTGAGACACACAGGAATCGAGCACTGTGTCGGGGGATTGTTACTATCATAAAATTTGGACCAAGAGGCGAATTGAGTTTCTCTTCTATCCACTCACTAAAGTAAGTGGGTGGGTGGATGAGTGAGTGAGTTGGTGTGTGTGGGAGTTGGCAGTCATCCATTTTTTTTTTGCCCATCTCATAAATACTTAATGGAGGTGAGTGGTGGAGGAACAGTGAGGCGGAGAGCACAAGACCAACTCATCATGAAGCTCTGTAATGACTGTCATCGGCAAAGAAAAGGGCCTTTTTAATTGCTCCCTTAACAATTTACATAGTTAACGATCTCACCGTTGGCAGAAGGAATCGCATTGCGTGAGGGCAGGAGGTCTGAACTGGCCACGGAGCGTCCCACGAAGTGGCGTCGCCAAGTTGCTGGTCGAATTTCCCCTGGTAGGTAAGGACGGCCAGCAAGTCGTCAAAATTGCGTCACTCCATTTCAGCTAGCTATCTAGCACACGATTGTCACGTCTATTACTTGGAGTAGCCATGGCAACACTATGTTTTAAGGTTGCCAGACCTAGAAGTGAAGGCCAATTATCTGTTCAAGCTTCGTAATCCCAACGGAATGTCAGAGCGATTTACGTGGAATAATGGGATCGGTCCCCCCAGCCTCTCAACACTTGTTTGAAAATAATTTTGTTGTTGCTTCTTTTTCCTTTTAATAAAGGACACTCTTGTCGAGGCAAATTCCTGTGTTGTCAGGTTGTAGATGCTTGCTTCTATCCTCCTCAATTCAATAAAATGGCGACACGAAATGACAATAAAGAGGTTGGCTTTGGATTTAAACATTCCAAGTTTGACAATAGTGTAGACACAATACAAATGAATTCATCCAGCCACTTTGTGAGGCATTGCATGCTCTTACACCTGAGAAGTCGCACCATCCAAGTTTAATAATTAGAGAAATAATTGTAAAGGAAAACAACTTTACCCAAAAAGGCGACTCTATTTACTCACAAATGATTCATTTTTTGTTCAGAATGGAAAATATGTCAGCTTCGAGCAGCCCCACTGTCGAGTTGTTGCCACCATCACGTTGGCTGTACAACTAGCCGCACCGCCCTTCCACACGTGGGAATGAGTCACCACCAGTCGATAGTATTTATCGATTACGATACCATATGGCATGCGATGATTGGTCGAGTGTGGGAAGGCAATTTTCTTTGGTGGAAAAATTCACCACCACAAACTAACCAACAAGGGTTGATTGAGAAAAAAGGGTAGTTGCGGTTGCCAACTGGCAGTGCATATCCTCTAGCAGGAAAATATTTCTTAATAATGCCTCGACTGTCTATTTTTTGGTTTAATGCCTCAAGCAGCAGTGGCATTATGGGGTGAGAGCGAAAGGATTGCGATGGGGACTAATTTATCAGAGAATGTTTATTTCCCCTCCATTAAAAAAGGGAGTTTTGAGCAGCCTCGCCATCCAGTTGTTATCGCCTTTGCGTTTAACCGCACCGTCAAAACACCACCCGTACGCGCAGACGAGTCGCCACCGATCGATAGCATTTATCGATCGCTTGACCAAGTGGAATGCAGCAATTGGTTGAGCGTGCAGAGGTACCACCACCCGTTGATGGAGGAGGAGAGGGGAGGGGGGAGGGGGAATTACACAGCCAGGGAAGTAGGAGTGGGAACTGGCAAGAAAATATTCTAGTGATGATGATGCCTCGACTGCTGCCTATTCCTCTTCCAGACCTCGGGTAGCAAGGGTAGTACAGGGAGGGTGGAAAGGGGATTGCAAAATGCCAATTTGATTGGTTTAACACTACGCGCCGGCGCATGTGTGTACGAGAAATGCATGAATCGGTGCGGTGCGTGCGTGCGTGCGTGCGTGCATGCGAGCGCACGCACGTGTGCGGATGTAGACGCACGATTTCATCAGTCACGCAACACACCCTTCAATTTATATCCGAGTGCACGCGCCTTCGATCATAAATACATGCCTACACACACACACACACGCGCAACACCTTTTAAAAACACATACAAACACACGCAGGTAGTCACAGGCCTGCGCACCTCACATCTAGGTCACCACAGGTGTGGGATGAAGATTATGGTGAGCCTTTAGCCTCTCCCACGCTTCGACAGCCTTGACAGGGGGGAGGGGGGTGGTGACACATGCGCGCTGCCCAGGTACACGCGAGCTAGGGTTGCCTCTAGTCTTGTGTGAATTATTACCACATTTGACACCACTTTCTCCATCTCTTTTGTCGACTAGATTTCCGCAGTGGAGAATTATGGAAGTCGAGGCAGCTATCAGTAAGTACATAGATGTTTTTAAGGCCAGCAGCAGTGTTAGTGGTAAGGCAATACTGAAAATCTAATGAATTACTGGCAGAGGCATTCGTCAAGTGGAGCTCATCGAGACTAGCGTTGGATCTGGAAGTCCCCAACCTGTCGCACAAGACAGTTGATTAGTTGCTACTTCTTAGTTATTAAGTAGCATACAGAAGAGAAACCACAAATGGTAGTGGAGAAAACAGTTCATTTCTTTATAAGATGACTTTTACATCGAGACTGGTATCGGATCCAAAAGTCTTTGAACTTTGACAAAAGACGTCGACATCTCTTTGCATCGCTAATGATCAGCCTCTACTATTAATGCATTAAGTAGTATCCACCCAGAACGTCTTACACAATGGTAGATGAAGCAATTCCTTTTTCCATAAAATAACCCCTTCATACAGACTATTGATGGATCAAGAAGTCTTTCAACTTTAATGAAAGACACCGGCATTCTCGCATCTCTCTTGATTAATACCTACTTTTAAGGTGTTAAGTAGTATCCAGACCGGCAGCATGGAGGAGAGGTTACCGAGAGCGCCGCATGCGGTGTGGATAAAACGTTCCCACCCTCTGCAAAACAGCCTTCAGGACGGCTAAATGTGGTAGGGTTTCCAGCCCCGCCTCATTTGCACCCCTTGACAGCATGACTTTAAAATGCCCTAGAGGAGTAATCTGACAGTCAAAAGTGCGTCGCTTGACAACGCGAGTGGCCCAGGCTATTTAGCCATCACATCAAATCGCCAATCAAACTATCAATCAAGTCAGTGATTGCAAAAGTCTAATCTAACTCCTCATCTTTAGGTGGAAGGACTGGAGTGGTGTACGCCTTTCACGTCCCTTGATTTGCACCTATGAAAAAAAAAAACTAGGAATGAAGAAAATGCGTTTCCTTTGTTTAAATAAGATCACGCTTAGTACTCTTCAAGAAGTATGAAAAAACAATAGCCCTTTACCACCAATTAACCATTGACACCGCTGACACATTTCCAATTGAATAATTGCACACTCAGGGAGGGTTAAATGAGTTCTCTCTCTCTCTCTCTCTCTCTCTCTCTCTCTCTCTCTCTCTCTCTCTCTCTCTCTCTCTCTCTCTCTCTCTCTCTCTCTCTCTCTCTCTCTCTCTCTCTCTCAGCGCTCATCTTTCAAAGCATTCTGCACTAAGGCCTAATTCACTGGCATAAAAATGCACTTCTTGGGAAAAATTTCCTGCCTCATTAGTTTTTTAAAAAAAAACGTCCAACTCTAACTGATGAAGGATTTGTTTTTGCCACCACCGCTGCTATTTCACGCAAGAGCAGTTTGAGGTGGATGGATGGACGTCTCCGCGTCTTCGCGCCAAAAAGCCAAGCATGTCACCCAGCCAGGTCTCGTCTCAGCACCGACTGATACCCACGAGGTGACTCGTTTGGCCCTGAGGTTGGTCAAACCCGCCTGTGGAATCTGTGTTATTTGTTCATTATTAGCTGACCCAACACCTGCTTCCCGAGGCATGACTTGTTTCATTGTTGGATAGACTAATCCCTCCCCCTTTCCCCTCCTAAAGACACAAGTAATGACCCCAACGTGCCCTTAAGAGGGCGATGAAGGGAGGGGACAGAAGATTAAAAAAAACGAAACATCTAAAAAATGTCAAGGTGGAATGTGACAGTGAGGTTAAATTTCTTTCTCTTGGGGAAAGTCGAACGGTTTTTAGCACTGAGGTAACTCACATAGAAAGAAATGGTATTAGGAGGTAGCCGAGGGTCGCGGGGCAGGCTACTCCCACCAGGTTGAGGCATTGCATGCAATCAACTTGTGGACTTTCCACCTCCTTGAGTTCGTTGCGACCATTTTTAAGACAGTGCCGTCAAAGTACTTTTCGCTATAATAGTCGGAAGTGGAATCCAAAAGGCTTTGAATCAAGTCAAAAAGACTTCCGGAATTTACCCTTTTTGTGTTAAAAATAGGCAATGGCATGTCACTGATCTTGACTACTTAAACCTTATATAACAACCTTTTTACTTAAATAACAACAGTAGCAATATTTTAGACCGGTTCCACGCAATGTTCCTAAAGCAGGTGGATGAATGCTCCATGCATCGTAACTTCTGTTAAAAACAATTGTTCAGTTAAAATTAACCAACCCATATAATCGCTGGCTAAATGAACAGAGCTATGCATCAAAAGCAAAACGAAACGGTTTTTCGAGCAATCCCACCATTTCAGGACCTAAGAAGGACCCGAGTGATTCCCGGTTAGTGGCAGAGATGCAGATTAACGAACATCAAGGTTCCGATGTACATGGAAATGCAAAATTTGGCGCAGAAGAAACATGCTTACCGAATCGGGGCCTCCACAGAAATGCGACGGCCTTAACAGTTGATGGGCCAAATTATGAAATCACAAGTAGGAAAGCCTTTCTTCCTCTACCGGTCCACCGACGGTCAGTTTTGAAGTCTGCGCAATTCGTCGTCTCCTTCGAAGAGAATTTTTTGTGCACCAAATCTCTCAAAATGCGTCCAAATTCCTGCATCACAAAGTCCGCAATGCTGTTTGCCAGTGCTTGCTTCCATAATGTCTGCAATCAACCGAGTTAGCTAATTTTTTGATTAGACAATTAGCTAGCGGATGACAAAAAACCGACTGTCAATTCCCAGTCAGTTCGAATGGTTATTGACTTTCCCCTTGATCATGCTACTCCCAGCTCAGGAAAGATGAGGTCCTGGAAAAAACTGCACTAGAACAGCTGTTTACAGGCTAAAATAGGGCAAATACATTCACAACTTTTCAACTGTTTCACACATATCACAGAGGTCCAGATTTCAAGGAGGATTACAGGCTGGTTACCCCTTTGAATGTACACAGTGAGTCACGTTGAAAGAGTAAGAAGCGATGCTCTAGGAGAAGCTGATTAGTTAAGGTAGACAAATGCCTCAGATTTAGTACGAAACAAGACTATTCATGTTGAGTTAAAGATTGGTAATCGGAACCGATCGCACCCAGAAAAAAAAGGAATCCACATGGCCTCCTTACAGTTCCACTGAATAGCTCAGATGCTTACAGTGGGATTCGTTGACTTAATTCATTTTACTTAATAGGCAAAAACGTAAAAAACAAAGTGTTGAGTGAATTTGTACATTAACTTTCAAATACAAGTACGGGAAAAAAGTTCAAACCGATCAAAGTAAGGCAATTTCAATGACCAATGAAAACAAGAAGTCGATGTAATCTAATCGCCCTAGACAAGACTAGGAGGTTGTTGCTGCTGTTGTTCTTGTTGTTGTTGTTGGTTTTCTCCATTCGACCACAGATCCGAAATTACAGACCTGGCCATTTTGGCCGTCAAGAGGCCCTTCAAACCTTCCCCTGTAGTGTCACTGCCAATGGAACTTCCTTTGAAACGACAGCGCAGATACCCGTAGGCATTGACCGACCCAGCCAAGCATCCGCAAGCAGCAACAAGACACCAAGCGAGTTTCAGCGAGAAAACCGCAACAAGAACAAGAATTGCCCAAATCACCGGGAATAGGAGTAATCCAAGCCAGAATAGACGGGCAGCAGAGCGACGAGAAGCGCGTTCTCGATTGCTTACTGACTCATCGCTTCTAGCTGTACTATTGGCGGATTCAAAAACCCACTTTGAAGCACCAGTCCGTGGATCTATTGAATTCCACCATCGGAGACCGACAAGAAGACGACCGCTGACGTTTTTGACAAGCCAGAAATCAATAGCAAAGAGGGTAAGGAGAGCAACTACAGGAGCAATAAAGGCAGTAGTAAACCAGGAACAGAAAAGGTAAAAGATTAGGGCGGTGGAGCGCGCACTGAAATGGCAAAGAAGGGCGAGACGACGGCGTTTTAGGATTTGGTGGGAGGTAGCATCGTCTGCTTCTGTTAGAGTGAGGACGACATCGTCACGAGCGGTAGCATCCATTGTAATCTGCGCAATTAACAGAGTAAAGAGTGCGTTTGTGTACGCATAATCTGTGTAACCCGCAAAGGTAAACCGGAATATGTAATGGTTGAAACAAATATGGATGTTTTTCCTAGTGTGAAGGGATACGAAATCAAAACAGCCATAAGACAACCTTAGACAGATAAAAACCGGAAACACGCAAGAATCAACAAAGTTACGGAAGAATACAACTCAGCAAAGTACAAACACACTTCACCTTACAAACTGAAATTATTCGAAGTGATCATACGCCTAACAGCTCATTTGAACTAAGATGAAAGATACGTAAGTTAAAAGTAGTTTTATGGTAAAAATATGGCAACATTATTATAACTTATTAGGTAACTCTTAATAAATGGGAAAATATCAATAATTTTAATGGTGGTTCGAGTGAATTGAATTGAATGGCTATTAGCTTTGCTAACGGGCCGAACATCGCCTCACGTCAGGCCATAACACTTATTCTTTTCAAAGCTATCTTTTCTCGAAGGTATGCGGGAAAAAATTTCAAAGTTGTTTATCTCTTTGGTTTGCAGTTGAACACCACTTTTTAATGATAATGCCTACGCCATGTTAACAAATTATGCCTATTAACCTTGAAATTATTTAGCTGAAGGTAATGCCTTTGCCAGTGGTTTTTTAAATCATACTTTTTATTGCGCAAATTGTTACGCGTGGTGCTAAAATATTTAGAATTGTTTGGCGATGATGCAAATGATGCTGCCGGTTTCGCGTGCTCATTTGGTTGCGCCGCTCTCGTGGCCTGGTCACTTTTATCCTGTTTGCCTATAGTCATGTCGGGAAACGCAAGGGGTGATCGATCGACACGCGAAGAGGAGGAGAAGAATTTGTACAATCCCCGGTCACTATCTTTTTGTCGTGCTTGTGTAGATTTATCCACCTACAAGAAAATAAAACCGGAATCTCGGAAGGCGTCGCCCTTTTTCCTTGATCCAAAGAGTACGTGGGAACGACGATTTGATGAGCTTTTAAAGTTCCTTGGCGTATTTTGATGTCCCGTAATCAATAACTTTTGTGTGCTCTTAAGTTGTTTCTTAACCGTATGTGCAAGATTTGCCTTGTATTTATGGATGTGTTTAGGCTGCCCGCTTGACAAAACCAGTCTCGGTCGCGCAACATGGAGTCTTTTGCATACAATGGCTGCCTACTATCCGGTTACTCCGACTAAGGAAGAGATGAGGTCAATGATAAGCTTTATCAACGAATTTGCCAACTTCTTCCCATGCAAATACTGCGCTGATGACTTCAAAAAAAGTTTGTCGAATGCATTTCTTACCCTTTAAAGTTTTTTTGGTGCTAATGTGTGTCTTTTTCCTTATTTGCTGTAGACATTGGTATTTATCCTCCAGACGTTCGAAGCCGCGAAGCATTCAGCGGATGGATGTGCTTGCAGCACAATCTAGTAAACAAGAAGACAGGAAAGCCGCTTTTTGACTGCTCTCGCGTTATGGAGCGCTGGCGCTATGGATGGGCTGACAAATCTTGCGACTTAGATTTCCAAGACATTTAAGATCTAGATATGGGCACCCTACCTCGTTTGTTTCCTCCACGCGACTTCATCATTGAACTTACTCTCTATTAAGTAGTAAATCTTTTAGTAAAATGTACTAGTCTTTAATATTTTGCTTCTTTTTTGTTTATATGCTTGTGAATGGCTGCCCGTTAATAGAAAAGTAAACAAATGGTTTTTAGATGTCCACTAATGAGCGGCGGGTTATGTGTGATCTAACGAATCGCACGAGGGAGTCTGTATCCGAGACTCCACTGAAGAGGCCTAAAAAGCGGAAATTTGGTTCCATTCTGGACTACTGGGGACGTAAGTAACCAGTTGATGCTTGCTTTTAGTGTTCGCATGCCCATGCCATTCGTGGTGCACCGAATTGCCTAACAAGCACTGGTGTGCTTGCCAGTGTGAGGTTAGAATTGCTTCCTTAGTGAAGCATCGTTACTGCGAACAGCGACGGCTATTCGGGAGTATGTTTGGCCAAGGCACGTACGGTGCGTCTCATACGAGGCACAACGTTTGAAGGTTTGAATGCCAATTTCTCTTCTGGCTGACATCGTGAAAAGCCATCTTTCCTGATCTGAACTGCGGTAACCAGAGACCTTAGTTATCGTCTTTTTGGAGGGTTCCGACTTCTACTTGGCGATCAGTTTCTTTGCTGTCGCCTCCAGCTAAACCCAAGCCATTGGCTAGTACGACAGTCGACCCGAAAAAACTCTCCAGCTCAGTGGGTTGTGCTTCGTACCTTCCAGCTAGATTTCCAGACATCACTTCGACGGCGCTGTTGAACTATTGTGATCGAGAGGTTTCGTTTTTTTTTTTATGTACTCAGTGGGTGGGTGTGGTGTCAAAGTGCTTTTGCAATTTGTAAAACAGTCAGGCGGTATTCAGGTCACTGGTGCCCACTGTCTGAAGCCCTGATAATTCGTTTTTTTAAGGTTGCTCTTAACCCAGCATTTTATTTTGGTAACTTCAAAACATTCCTTGTATCAGTCAGCTGAGACCTCGTGTTTTGTGCCTGATACCACTGGGCTACTGCTGATGCCTGTGAGTGTCACAAGACGTCCACATTGTAAGAAAATCGCCTTGTTGCCATGATAGTCGTGTGGATGGCGCTAGGCCCTCGTGATGTGGTGTCGTGTGACCCACGCTCATCCTCCCTCTTCTGCTCGTTTGCTAGCTTGACCTCGCAGCTTTCTGACCTCTCCGGCCAGGCAAGGCTCTCGAGTCATGGTAGTGTGCAAGTAGTTTAATCTACTCATCGTTTACTCTTGATGGATAGTTTTAAAATTTTATTACTGGACAAAGCGAGTCCCCTTGGTCTCCCGTGACTCATTCACCAAGATGGTGTCTGGTTAGTACGCTATACCATTTGCCCCTGATTCAGGGAATAACTTTGTCATCCAAGATTGTAGGCCCAGCGCTCTCCACAACCGGCGTGGCGATCGATTTAGAGGGCTCACAGCATTCTCCCCTGTGAGTCCTGTCTTTTGGTTGTACTGCGTGTGGTACACTTGTGAGACAGGAAGGAAGATTGTGTGATAGTCTTCTCTTTGTAAGAAGGGAATCATCGAGTTTGGTAGTACTTGTGAGCACCATGTATTTCTCTGGACGAACTGAGTTTCAGGCGTTCACGCCCCAAGTAGTGGTCAGGTTTAGCTTTATAGGAAGAACGGTCTCCCATTTCTTCCTACATTTTCGTTCCATTAACACTTTGATCGTATCCATGCCGCGTCCTGATGCGTTCACGGTTATCTTTGCAACTGTAAATATTACCAATTAAAAAACGGACTCGTACATGTGGAATCAGTGTTAAACGCGTGTTTATAGAAGCGTGCAAGTGCTGATAATCATACAAAGCTCATGCATTGCGCGTTTTTTTGCTGCAGCTGTCCTTCGATTGAGTGCTTTTCTAACAGCCGAGGGCATGCTACTCAAATGCAGTTAGTAGTGCCCCGTTGGTCATCGCCGCCTAGTGATTTTCTGTGTGCTCTCTAAAGGTTTAGAGCGGAGGTTGGATCAAACCATGACGACAGAAGGGGTCTTAGGACCGATGGAACGCCTTATGCAAGCGATGCGTGATTCGGCATCTGTCTATGTGGTGACTCGGGGCATGCGGGACATCCGTGCCATCCTTACTGGTCGTATGGTTGCGTTCGACCGCTACTGGAATCTGGTTAGTTGTGCATAGCTTTCCTTCCCCTGACCTGCCATATTTTGGTACCATCAGAAGCACAGTTCACCGATCCTATTGAACGATTTCAAAGCTCTTTTATTGGTTGACTGACGGAGGTCAAGGCTATCGACTTAATCGTCCTAAATGGGATGAATTTCAGTGTTTCGTTCTTAGATTTTGGCCAATGTGACCGAGTACAAGACAGTCGTTTATCCCAAACTGCAAAGCGTGAGTTCTCTCCAACCTTTTGATGCACTCTCATGCAATAATTGGGATATTTTGTGGCTCTCGAGTTCTCTCTGAGTCTTATAGGGTATTTTCATTCCAGAATGAGGGTCCTGGCAGGCGACGTCGCAGACGACAACGTCGAATTGAAAAAGTGATGGAACAAGTGGTACAACGCAACCAATCTCTCTCTGGTGAAGAAAGTGAGATCACACTTTCGGAGTCGTCAGCAGTGGATGTGGAGAGTGGGAAGCAGACGGCTTCCATGCAGTTTGACGATCCCACGGGGTTCAATGCACCCCTCGAACCGGTGTGTAATCGGTATGGGCAGCTGTTCATTCGAGGCGCGAATGTCGTATTTGTTCGCATCCTACCCACTGCTACTGTCACCACTACTGCTGAAATGAACGATTAGTAGCGTTACAATGTTTTTTGCACAGAATTGTCACTTGTCTTGGTTTTTATTGATGCACTATTTTTGTACCACCTTTGGACTGAGACAGAATTTTTCTCATTCTTCTTTCCCTTTTCTGGGCAAATGTACCTTTAAGCAAGTCACCTTGTGGGGATGGGGGAGGGCTACAGTATGAAACAGGGTAGACTGGATGCTTGACTGATGGACGTCAGCCCATACTTCCTGCTGCAGTAGAGCGGAGTAAGTGGCGATTTGATCGCTTGAACTACACGTCAGGTTGGTACCGCAGTTGTCTACTGAAATCGACGTAAGTAGAGCCGAGGCGGGTTTTTTGATAGTCACCAAAAAAGTTGACCGACGGATGCTGTAAAATTGGAATCGAGGTCACCTTACCTGGCCTCCAGCGTTGGTCGGTTAGGTGATTGTGAACAATGGCCAGCGCTGCTGGTTAGAAATTTAAGCGTTTCTGTATCTAAGTGCTTGAACGACATTTAACGTTCCCGATCCAAGTACCGATTTTGGTTTGAGAGGCATGATTAAGTACTGAGGGAATCAGCGTCACCTATATTTTCCCTAAAAACTTGTGTAAGACCCATATTTTTAAGTTTGTGAGGACAAGCCCATGGTAACTGAAGGGCCGGTTTCGAAGTGATTTGATACTTAATTCACCTCTGGTAGATTGAGCTTTCAATCGGTAGCATGGTCTTACAGTCTTGAAGACCTTCTGTCCATTAAGTGAGGCGACTCATTACAAGTTCGTTTTCCAGGGTTTGAAAGTCACTCAACAGCTCTCCATCATGTTAGCTCTTCGTAATAAGCAGTCACTTTTGTGGATCAAACATAAGACGGGGAATTGACCGTAACCTACTAATGGTGTCTTCCATTTAAAATCCACCAATCACTTTCAAAGTATGTTCTCAACTGACCAATCAAGGACTTGCCTTTATCAACCAATCAATACAAAGTTTCTCGGTGATTGGTGAGGAGACCCAGTGTTCACAGTGCCAGTGCAAGGCGTGTTTGCAGTTAATCACGAAATTGCTGTCAGGCAGATCATGTCGTAAATAACCGACTGATTGCGTGCACAAAACAAAGAGGGTGACGCCTTGCATGCCTTGATTGGTTGTAGGGGTGCACTCTTCATTCACCTAGGCCAATAGCAGAGAGGGAGTTACGCAATAATGACAGTGGATGATTTGAGCCAGTGAAACTCCCACACAAGGCAGAGGTGAGTTTCACCAAACACATACGCTTTATCCTTTTATTACTACATGAAGTGGATTGTAAATTAGGAGAATTGTATTTTTTGTGCCTTAAAGAGTCGATATAGGTACTTACTTCTTGAAAGCACCAAAGTCCACCTCATTGGCTGAGGCAGGTGTTGGACTTCCTTCTGACTTCTGTAAAATCTAAAAACGACTGTTTACTCATGTTAGTGGTCTTTTTGGCATGAAGCGTGAGGTATTTTGTTGTTCTGCAAGATCAGGACATGCCTAAAACTGTTTCTGGAGGAAAAGAGAGCTCTTCTTGATCGTTATTCAAGAAGGAGGCTGTGGAGATGAAGTGTGTGCGCCCTAGAGGTGAAGACGAGAAGTATTACCAGCGGGCACTTCTTCCAAAGGCGTTCAAGCCTTTCGTGGGATGGACGGACTCAAGTCACTCCACAGGATTGTAACAATAAAGGAGACAGTAAAGAGCACAATAAAGTGTGGCTACATTGGGGAAGCTTGTATGGTACTCCCTGTGACTAACTTGTTGGATCCTTTGGTGCAGCACCGTCTGGTTCCCGTCAATCTCCCCATCTATCGACCTCTCCCTCAATAACACTTTCTTAGCTTCCACTTCCCTATCATTTATTATTGGCATCACCTCGGAAGCAAAGGAGACAGACGAGACCTTTAGTCCGAAAGCTTTAAAACTTTTTTTTGCCTTTCACCAGAATGACCGAAGAGGAGCCACTGGATCAATTTCCCATCACCGGTTACGACTACTCCGTGGGTTCACTGACGGAGGAGGAGTATCGTCAGTGGATTGAGCACACCTTTCGCCATGTGTTTGAGCCCTACGATCAAATTGGTGGCATTCCTTGCCGTGAACTACTCAACCGACTTCAGTATCGAGGCCACGGACTGCCGCAAGATCGTAGAAAGGCCCTCATACTCTACCTTGACGCTAATAGAGAAGGAAGAATCACTTATGAGGTAATAACGAATCGTATGCAACAAAAGCCTGACACTAAGACCACCGTAAGATATCAGCGGGAATCGACCAATAGAATTCCTTCCAATCTATAGCATTTTGGTTTATAAAATCAGAGTGTCACATATGTGTGACGCTTGTAAGGAATAGGATAAGGTGTTCTGTTAGAATGAAATTTCTCATATCTGACGTTAGCAATGCTTCTACTCAAGTTTTGGCAAGCTATCCACCCGCCTTTTGCTTCTTTAGTCAATTTCATAGCTGTTCAAAAACAGCACCTAAGGAAGATCGAGTTTGAATAGACGGATTGTCGTGTCCAACTTTGGTACCATAACTACTCAAGATGAGAATGAAATATTTCATCCACTTTGAATAGCAATTCCGCGCCGCACTTGTCCATAAACGCTATGTCGACTTGTCACCGCTTAAACGAATTGCAATGTGTGCCCTTCTGGCGGCCAATCCAGGCTTGCGTTTGACCGCCGCCAGAGCTCGCGCAATCAAACACCTTCAAGCGCTTGACGCAATCGGTCGTGGTTGCACCGATGGCAAAGTCGTCGCTTCAGAGCGATTGCCTAATGCGATAACCGGTTACGCTGGGGACTGCGATGATGATGGTGATGGCGGTGGGGACGGTGGTGGGAAGTTCAGATTGGAACCCGATGGTGTATGGCCAACTTCGAGGACACGGCTTGGACGAAGCTGTCAACCGGGGGAGGCACTAACTATTATGGACGAGGAGTACATTCCAGAGTTCTACTTAAAGGCAACCAAGTGTTTACCGCCTCCAATCTTCTGCACCGTGATGGTCCTTCTTCAGGTGCGTTTTTGACATCATTTGAGTTCAGATTGAGGGGATGGGAGACGCGATCCCGCCTTACTGTCATCTTCGTTTTCCAGTTGGCTGTCTTCATCTACTACGCAGTACAGCTAGATCGTCGAGTTGAAGCCGAACCAGCGAATGCGTTGACTTGGGCCTCCGGATTCCCCTACTTCTCACCCCTTTTCTTCGACCCACGTCGACGTCGAGAAGTTTGGAGATTCTTCACCTACTTTCTTATCCAGCAGGCAGGTTTTCTTACATTTTTCTATCCACCTTGGCAAAGTCAAGTAGAACTCAAGCCTTGAAGCGTTGACATGTATGAGCTGGAGGCTAATTAGCCTGAGAAGAGTGTGGAGAGGAAACGTCGAAAATAGAGGGAGACCAACGGGTGAAGAAGGGGACAGAGGATCGGATGGATTGAAACAGGAAAGTTTGAGGTGTAAGGAATGGACAGTGAGATGGACGGATGGAAGGATGTACCTAAGATAGATGAGTAAGGCCGAGATTAATTGATGGAAGAAGGTGAAAAAGCGGATAGACGGAAGGGGTTGATTACACCGAGATAGATTAGCAGCACAGAAAATGACCACAACCCTTTCCACCACCGCAATTGGACAGGGTACATGGCACGTGGCCTTCAACAGCCTGGTGACACTCCTCCTGGGCAGTCTGATGGAGTGGGCCCATGGGACGTGGCGAGTGGCGGTGCTCTACCTCCTCGGAATACTGGCAGGCTCCCTGGCCACTTCAGTGTGGGATCCCAGAACCATCGGTGTTGGAGCTGGCGGCGGTGCCTACGCCCTCGTCGGTGCCCATCTCGCTCTTTCGGCGGTCCATTGGGAGGAGTTGAAGCATGACACCTTCGCTGTGGGTCGTGCGCCCACGGCGGCGAAGCGGGCAATAGCCATTGTTGTCTCTGGAGTTTTCAGGGTAAGGAACTGGAAGATGCTCATTCTTAGTCTGCCCTTACCATTGGAAGATCGTGGAAGTCTGGAATCATTATTAGCCTTGGAAGACTTTGTAAGAGCCCTCGACCTACCTCTGCTGTTTTCGAGACGGAAAGTTCTGTTGAAATTAAGATGGCGCTGGAGGCAGATCCCTCAGGCCTCCGCTAACCTTAGACAAAACTGAAGCTCAAGGCTTCAGCACATCGCTTAGCGTCCTCATGAGCCCCCACCAACCCCTGAATCCTTGTCGTCCTAACTTGTCACCTTTTCGTGACTTCCTTGCTAGTAAGTTTCTGCCAGTTAAAGTCGTGAAGGGATTCCGTGGCCCTGGAACTTATTTCACCCCAACTCCGTTGAAATCAGATAATTCCTTCATTCCTCCCTAATCACAGAATCACGCTTTTGGCAACCATAACAACAGCTAATAAGTATTCTCCTTTCCTCCTCCTTCACGGCCTCGTCCTTCAGCTCTGTCTAATCCTCCTCCTCTGCGCAGTGGACTTTGGAATTGCATTGTACCAGCGCTACGGCATGCCAGACGCTCCACTGCATGCAAGTTACTCACCTCTACCCGCCGGTCTCATGACAGGCGTGTTGGTGGGTGTGCCACTGCTGCGCTACTTCCGCGAGTGTCCATGGGAACGGGTAGAATTCTGGGCTTGTTTTGGTGTTTGCCTTGCTCTCTTTATCTTCATCATCTTCTGGAATATCTTCTGGCCTGGTTACCCGGCTCAGAAAGTCTAGATCATCTGTTAAGTACTAAATGCATGCTGTGAAGAGAAAGAAGGAATACGTCTTTTGAAGGGGAAAATGCGATCGAGCAGGGCTGAACTCCATCTCCTACACACCCATCCATCCATTCATCCCACATTCATGCATCCACCCATCCCATGCACGTCCATCCGTCTTGTACACACCGATCCACCCATTGCCTATCCATCCATCTTGCATCCAAGGCCACAAACTCATGCCGGTGGCGTGGAGGTGAAAAGTAGACTCGCAGATCCAAAGTGGTGATCCCCATCCTAAGCTACGGAATTCCATCCCCCTTCTCCCCCCTCGGCCTCAAATGAAGTCAAGAAGACTAGAATAGCCTCGTGCATATTTTGCAGTGCATTCAAGACTTACACATCCATCCTCCACCTGCAAGTTGCCTCCTTGCAAACACAAAAAAGTAAAAATGGATCCTTTAGACCCCTCTAGTCACTCTCATACTGCTGATACTCTCCAATCAAGTCATTGACATTTGTGAGAGCCTCGTCGAACTCACCCTCGTCCATGCCCTCCGCGGTGTACCAATGGACGAAAGCTCGCTTCTTCAACATTATTGCAAACTGATCACATATTCGTCTGAAGGTCTCCTGAATCGCTGTGGTGTTGCCCACAAATGTGGCAGACATGGTCATACCCTTCGGTGGTATATCACAAATCGCCGTCTTGATGTTGTTTGGAATCCACTCCACAAAGTAGGCCGAATTCTTGTTTTGCACATCAGTGATCACCTCCTCCACCTCCTTCACCGACAATCGGCCTCGAAACATGCCTGCCACGGTGAGATACTTTCCATGTCGTGGATCGCATGCTGACATCAGATTTCGTGCCTCAAACATCTGTGAGGTGAGATCGTGGACGTTGTAGGTATGATAGGCTTGTCCATACCGACTAGTAAGAGGTGCAAAGCCCGGCACAAAGAAATGAAGTCGTGGAAAGGGAATGAGATTGGTGCCCAATTTGCGTAGATCAGCATTGAGTTGTCCAGGAAACCGGAGACATGTGGTAATACCCGACATTGTCGCCGAGACGAGGTGATTGAGATCGCCCAGTGTAGGATGCTGGATCTTCAGGGTGCGGAAACAAATGTCGAAAAGGGCCTCGTTGTCCAACGTGAAGGACTCATCTGACAGGTCTATCAGGTGACTCTGACCCAGAACTGAGTTGTAGGGTTCTACCACCACCTCTGATATCTACATCATGCAAAGAGAGAAGGGCAGAGAGAGAGAGAGAGAGAGAGGAAAAATAAGATACTTTTATTGCAAAAAAAATTATTTTCTTTTGTTTTCTTGCAAAAAGTAACATTATTAATTAAACAGAGAAAGGAAGGTAGGAAGACAGATCTAGCATTCCATGGTCTGATAGGCACTAATAAGCTCCAGCATCGAGGCATAAGCACTGTCAAACTCGCATTCCTCCATGCCTTCACACGTGTACCAGTGAAGGAAGGCCTTTCGATTGAACATAGTCCTAAATTGTTGAGCAATGCGTTCAAAGCTCTCCTGAATTGCCGTATTATTGCCAATAAAGGTGACAGCCATTTTAAGACCACGTGGTGGTACATCACAGACAGCTGTCTTGACATTGTTTGGAATCCACTCCACAAAGAAGGCAGAATTGCGACTCTGTACTTGTTGCATCTCCTCCTCCAACTCCTTGATGGATAGACGACCACGAAAGACACTTGCCACAGTGATGTACTTCCCATGACGTGGATCACATGCAGTCATGAGATTCTTTGAGTCAAAAATTTGAGTTGTCAAGTCATGAATAGTGTGATTGTAATAAGTTTGAACAAATCGTGATGTCAGTGGAGCAAAGGCGGGAATGAAGAAGTGAAGGAGAGGGAATGGAATTAGGTTGGTGCAAAGTTTGCGCAAATCCGCATTCAATTGACCGGGAAAGCGAAGACATGTTGTCACACCAGCCATGGCAGCTGAGACGAGGTGATTCAAGTCACCGTAAGTCGGTTTATCCACCTTTAGTACACGATAGCAAATGTCGTACAAGGCCTCATTATCTATCACAAAACTCATGTCCGAATATTCAGTGAGAAAGTGACTTGACAGTGTGGCGTTATACGGTTCCACCACCACATCAGACACCTACAAAAAGCATCAAAAAAGACGTCTCTACAAATTAAGTTTATTAAAATTAAAAAGAGACCAAAAGGAGGAGGAGGAGAAGGAGACGGAAGAGGTGGTTAAATTAACACTCAATTTGTTGGTACTCCTGAATCAATTGCGAGACATTTGCAATAGCCGCGGTAAAGTCGCACTCATCCATGCCCTCGGCGGTGTACCAGTGGAGGAAGGCCTTGCGTTTCAACATGACCAAGAATTTCTCACCCAGACGGTAAAAAATCTCCTGAATTGCTGTAGTATTGCCAATAAAAGTGACCGCCATCTTGAGCCCTCGTGGAGGCACATCACAAACAGCTGTCTTGACATTATTGGGAATCCATTCAACAAAACAGGGCGAGTTTCGTGACCTTACCGCCCGCATCTCACGTGTGACCTCCTTGATGGAAAGTCGACCCCTGAACATGGCTGCCACAGTGAGATAGCGACCCATGAGGGGATTACAAGCTGACATGATGTTGTGACGATGAAAGACCTGTGAGGTGAGTTCATGCACCGACTCCGAGCGATAGGACATTGAACACCGTGACAGCAGAGGTGCGAATCCCGTGACAAAGAAGTGGACACGGGGAAAGGGGATTAAATTATTGCCAAGTTTTCGAAGATCCGCATTCAGCTGACCGGGAAAGCGGAGTGAAGTGGTGATACCAGACATAGTAATACTCACGAGATGATTCAAATCCCCATAGGTGGGATCTTTGAGCCTCAAAGTGCGAGAACAAATGTCATAGAGGGCCTCGTTGTCAATCACAAAGGTCTGTTCGGCCAGCTCAATGAGTTGGTTTTGTGAGAGAATTGCGTTGTAGGGTTCTACTACCACATCGGAGACCTAATGGAAATGCAAGGAGTGGGGGGAACGGAAGGGAGGAGGAGCGGTTTAAGTTCTCCTTTTAAATGGGGGTTGGACAACCCCGTGTTACTTTCCACCTTCGAAGAGCACAGAAGTGTCCCTAACTTCAGGACGGCAAACGTGCTGTGAGTCGTCTGTGAACGGTTCTCTCTTTGAATTTTACTGTTGACACAAATTTGTTTTACCCCTTTGAGCAAAAAAATTCCATTCCCTCCTGCCTATGCCTCGAAATCTTGGGGAAAAGTTCAAGTGCCCTTAACACTAACCATTCCGACCAGCGGTGACGATTGTCTACACAGGGTTAGGACAATAATCGAAAGAGTGGAATGCACGACAGTAATGCACGGATGGATGGACGGATGAAAGGTTTAATACACTTTTTCCTTCCAAATCACCACGACAAAGTAACTGTCTGAGATTCGAACTGAAGCCTAAGGACTGTACGATTCCATCCAACATTTGGACACAAATAAAAAATACATTTAAAAGCACTGATATCTCACCTTAGGCGAGGGGTAGCAGGAAAACGTGCACATGATGCGATCAGGATAGTGTTCCCTAATCTTGGAGATAAGCAAAGTTCCCATTCCAGCACCAGTTCCGCCACCCATAGAATGCACCACCTGGAAGCCCTGGAGACAGTCGCAAGCCTCGCACTCCCGATGCACAATTTCCATGATGCTTTCAATCATCTCGGCACCCTCTGTGTAGTGTCCCTTTGCCCAGTTGTTACCTGCGCCTGCGTTTCCGAAGGCGAAGTTATCCGGTCGAAAGAGGCACCCATAGGGCCCCGAACGCACCGTGTCCAGAGTGCCGGGTTCAAGATCAGCCAGTACTGTCCGTGGTACCATTCGACCACCAGCCGCCTCCATGAAGTAGACGTGGATGCGCTCAATTTGAAGGTCCGAGTCGCCCCGGTAGAAACCGTCGGGGCCGATGCCATGCTCGTCTGCGATCACCTCCCAAAACTAGATGTGGTAATGAGTTAGAAGTGGAGACCTGGAAGTGACTCACTTTGGCACCGATTTGGTTGCCGCATTGGCCGATCATGAGGTAGAGAATTTCGCGCATCCTTTTCGGAGAGGAATGGATTGGTGAGTGGTGTGTTAAGGGCTGCTAAAGCTGCGGGGAGGGGCTGTGTCAGCGACCGTAGTTGACACGCGGACCTATCGATTAACAGGAGGGAAGTGTCACGTGAGAATGAGAGAAGGCAAGACAACTTACAGCTCAATGCGCGTTAGTGGAACAGGCGGACTTGTAAATCGGACTTGAAAGCGCCAATCGACTGCCCCGTAAGTGAAAGGACAGGGCACCTTTTCCTCCTTCTTAGTCTTAGCTGTCGTTCGGACTTGCACTAATGGCTAACAGAAGGACGAAAATGGATCCTCGTGGGAAAATACGAAAAATAACCAAAAAAAAAACAGACTCTTTTCACAAGGAGGGGTACAAACGTTGCCGGAGCAGGGTATAGACAGGCTACAGTATTTATGTACAAACTACAAAATAATCGTTGGGGGTGGCAGAGTGAAGAGCCAACTGATTTACGGGGGAGCGGCAGACGTTCCTCGCAATGCATGCCAGGCTACTCGCAGAGGCATCAGACCCTCTCTCGGCTGCAGCCATCGCGGGTGTCGGGGATCGAAGTTGCATGCAGCAAAGGCTCGCAGCAGTCGACACACCGGTACTGATGGCAACAGTAACAGCGGCAGGGGAGATTTCTGTCGTGCTTTCCGATCCGATTTCGATCGTGAGTAGAGAGCGACCGCCTTCGCAGCGTGATCGCGGGCGCAAGTCGCCAATACCTGACAAACGTCGCGCAGTCGCTCTGCCGCCTGTGGATCGACCGAGGCATCGGAGGGATCGAGACAGAGACGGAGGATTACCTCAGCTGGGAGGTCATGCTAAAAGGAAATGGCACTCTTTGGTGCGATTCCCAAATCAAACAATGGAGATATAGACGCACCGATTATTTTCTTTCTCATTATGAAGATGATGGTGAAATGAGAAGAAAAGGGAGGAGGAATCAATGAAAGGATTCGTGCCAGAGGTACAGCTTGAGCCAAACTGATAGTGGGGGTCTTGGAAACAGCGCGAGTGATGTGAATGAACCGGCGTTGATTATAAGCCGTGTAGGAAGGCTTGAGACGTTAGAAACTACCAAATTCTTGTTGCGGAAACGATAATAATGAAGGTGGTGGATGAACAGAATAGGTGTGTTGAAATTATGTGTGCTATAGGCGTGCTTAAGCGATAATGGCAATGACTAACTTGAACGAGGAGGTCAGTGGGTAGGAGAAGGGCGCGATATTGATGCACGAGGGGCACAATGCTGCGAAGGTGCGTAATGAGGCCTTGAGCCTTCGCCAGATGCGAAAGCGCATGATCTACCTCTAAGGACTTAAGACCTGTAGAAGAGGAGAAGCAGCGATCAGTGGAGTCAGCGTGCTAGACCGAAGGTATCGCTCTTTCTCCTACCCCTCCCCTCGTTTTGATTTTATTACCATAAAGAAGAGCCGGACTGACGCAAATTCGAGATCTGAGGCAGCTAGACTGCGGATACTAAACTCTTCTCTTACCTATCCCCGAGATGAGTTAGAACAATCTCCCTAGCTCGAAGTATTCCAATCTATATCTTCCTCGTTTCACCCCTTTCTTTACTCCGCTATCACTACGACGATCTACCTTATTACTCCCCTTTCAGGTCGTTTTGACTTCGCTAGGTAACGCAGAAACGAATTCACACGGGACGGGAGATGCAATCCCAACTTTGTTATGGCTCAGCGACCATGAAAGGCCTGAGCTAGTATGAAGATGATTGCTAATGACAGATGCGCATCAGCAGTAGCGTGATAGATCATCAAAAACTCAGACAGCATTAGATTTCAGCTGTAGCAAAGCTATGAGGGATTTCTGCTCTTTCCAAGTAATAACAAATTGCATCATGAAACCACAATGCAACAGCGCAGACGGCAACTCGGAAATCCAACAGGCAAGCGAACCTCTAGCCTGGCAATACGACGGTGTGTTTAGTTAAACATACAGCACATATCAAGTTCCCCTCAAATTAGTAATCTCAACTAACATGGTTACAAATGGGCTACGTACTACATGAAGGGCAATAAGTTGACCGCAAGAACGCCGAAAATTATGAGTTGAAATCTATCTTTATGGGAGGGGATGTGAATATCCCAGCCAGTGGATCAAAGAGCGATCGACTGAGTTTAGAGGAGCGTGTAAACTTGGCACAAAAGGCGATGGAGACATACCGAAGGCCTCAGCGAGAGCGTAGTGGATGGGTGCGTTGGTTGACTCCGCGTACTCTTCCAACTCCGTGCAGTCGCGGAAGGCCACATCCCCAGGACGGTTGCGCTGGAAGAATATATGGAAAGACGTTGGTAGGTAGGCAGAAGTAGAGGGGTAGACATTTGGAAATGCAGAAAGACTGGTGTGGAAAATAGAAAGATGAATAGAGGCAATGATGAAAAGACAGACAGAAAATGACAGAGAGTTTTGGAGACAAGCAAGTAGGGAATGACAACTGGGCAGAGTGATAACCAGAAACAGTCAAGCAGCAATTGAAGTAATTAGGTGAATCAATGGTCAAGTAGACAGGCGGGTAAAAAGGTAATCCAAGTTGATAAAGAAAAGCAAAAGTAGGCAGCTTGAATCGAGAGGAATGTCAAAGGAGGTTGAAAGGCAGAGAACTGGATAGATGGGTGGATAAATGGATTTATGAATTTACGGACAATTTAAAGGCTGATGGGTGGGCTGCCGGATAAACAAATGATTGGATAAGGAGATGTACATATTCGGGGTAGATGGAAGGATGAGGGATGGGCAGGGAGCTAAATGGAAAGATCTGAGATGAATGCATGGGGAAGTGGGGTGGGTACGAATTGATCCAGGTGTGCCAAAGACGATTGGATGAGTGGGTCAGTGGGTGACTAGGTAGCCATTCAGACTAAGCACAGTAAATCACCCGAGCATGTAGCAATCGGAGGAGCCAGTGCCGCGATAGACGATCTTCAAACCGATTTACTGCCCAGTTGAGCTCCGCTTCAATAGGCGAGCGGTGTGCTATGCCATTTGCCACCCCTCGAGAGCCGATCAGGGCCTGAACAAAGTCCTCCCAGTACTGGAAGCGCAGGTTCGCTGTCTGCGGTGTGGGGGCCCGATCTCGAATCTGGAACAGATAGAGAAAAAGAAGAGAGGCTACATTTCTCAGGGAGGGTGTGCGTGTGGAAATAAGTGGGAGGATTAGGGAAAAATATGCACAAATATATGCAGGATAGGTAGATTAACGGATCACCAGGTGGCTGCAAGGATTCATTAGAGATGAATTAATGTATTCGAGAAGAATGTAGTGAGAATAGGCAAAAAGACCAAGATTACACCGGAATAAGGGTAGGACTGCATGAGCTGGAATGGGAGAGTGGGTGATCGCAAGAATTAACCCTGAAATATTAATAAGTTGACGATGTTGTTGAAGAAATTGAGGCAACTGGAGACGATGTCTCAAAGTGAATTTCTAGACATGGAATAAGGAGGTAGGGAGGAAAATGGATCAATTATGAAAGAGGAGACAGAGAAAGAGGTGTGAAAACATGGATATTTAACAGATTGCTTCCTTAGAGGGAATTACGGTTATGCCAAGTTGCTGACCTAAATATGGCTGGGTTTCTCCATGAAAAAAATTACACAGTAACTGCCAACCGATCCAACGCGACTACCACGAAGCAGAAATTTATTGAGTGGAGCATAACGCAGGGTGGTAATCCTGAACTCACGAGAGCAATCTCCACATTGAAGGCTCGAAGTGCAAAAGCGACACGTCGCTGAGGCTGTGGAAGTACCAGACAGCAGAGATAGTTGTAGAAGTCTGCCTTCCTTGCGGCAACGAATGAACGCGGTAATTCAACTCACCTCACCAAATCGCAACAATAATCCTGGTGACTACGGCTCTCCGATGAGACGAAGCGGGGAAGCTGCCGCGCAAGGATGTGCGTTTTTCGTAGGCCTGCTAGTAACATTATCTAATTGCAAATGAAAATAACCATAGATAGAAAACAATACACGGCGAAGGCAGATAGCAATACCCTGGTGCTTTAATGTGTCAATGACGTGATTTTAATGAAATAGGGGAGTTGTTGAAGGACGTTTTAAGTGTTTTCTGAAATCTGTGCATTTACATTTCGGTGGAGTTGGGAAAAATGAACTCATGCCGCTTTTACGCGAAGGCACGCTGCCCCCTAGGATGTCACTGCGATGTCAGGCTTGCAACCTACCAATAAGGAAAATGCATTCCATGCTTTCTTGTTAAGCAATAAGAAAGTTAAAATATGGCAAAATTTAGATAAATAACTATTTATCAACGGGTTAATAATGATGCATAACTCAATAATGCATACTTCATGGAAAAAAGGGAAATTTTCGTTCGCAGAGTGACCTTGAAATAAACCAATGATGGCCTCTTTGTATGGTGGATTCGTGAGAGATCCGTTTTAGGGCCGTCAAAGGATGTCTCTACGGCCAAAGCGTTCCCGTTTCTTGAAACCAGGCGAAGAGGATCTGATAGCTTCGGAGGAGATAGACGAATGTCCTGAAGGTGCTGTAGTCTCCAACACTTCAAACATTCGACAATTCGACCAACAGCGTCAAAGCTTGCCTACTTTCAAATGGCGCAGTCATTTTCTCTACTTATTGGAAACCTCAAGGTAGCCAATGCTGTTTATTCATATGATCCCTCCCTTGGTTTTTTTTCGAACTCTGATATGAATTACAGGGTTGTTGTGGTTACTGGAGAAACAGGAAGCGGAAAGTCGACCCAGCTACCACAGTACATCTACGAAGCGGGATGGGTTCGTGGAACATCAAAGTATATTGCTGTGACGCAGCCTCGTCGCGTAGCAGCTATCACTTTGGCGGCGCGGGTGGCGGGGGAGAAGGATTGTACTTTGGGCAACGAGGTTGGCTACCTGATTCGGTTTGAGGACTGCTTCAAGCCGGGTCGCACGTCGATTCTCTACATGACTGATGGAATGCTGATCCAGGAGATGACTCGTGACCCTCTGCTCCAAAACTATCGCGTGATTATGCTTGATGAGGTGCATGAACGCTCCCTCCAGGTGGATTTGCTTTTGGGTTTGGTGAAGAAGATTCTGCGCAAACGCTTGCATGATCTGCGGGTGGTGGTCTCGTCGGCTACTTTGGAGGCGCAAAAGCAAGTTCTTTTTCTTTTTAACAAGCAGCTTTTGGGAACTGATTTTCTGACGGTCAGAAGTGCCCTTAAAACGTAAAATAATTTATCGACTCTGCAGTCTCATAGCTAGTACACCATAGGATCATCGAGTTTATTGGGGAAACGGTGCCGTTTTATGTGATCCTGATCCACTTTGGAGCCTTTTTAAAGTGTGTGAATTTGTGAATCACTCTTGCATCATGGTCCAGAAGATCTGAAGAATTTCCTAGACTCTGTCACGAAAATCGGAAATCTTTTCGTCAGCGCCATCAGTAGTCCTCCACAATGAATTCCAGATAGTCCGGTTTAGTTCAAATTTTACTTCACCCCACAACAGCTTCATCAACTACTTCAAGGACCTGAATCTGCGGGAGCCCACAGTAGAAGAGGGCGACACTCGCCTCACTCCCGTCTCACACTTGCACGTGGAGGGCCGGCAGCATCCGGTGCGCATCTTCTACCTGCGCGACCCCACACCATGCTACGTTACTGAAGCGCGCAAAACTGTCTTCAAATTGCACGAAAATCGACCTCTTGGCGCGGATATTCTCGTTTTTCTAACAAGTAGGCCACTTTCTTCATTAGCAGCACTCCTTGACTTCTCTTCCATTCAGTTCTTTCAAAGGTACTCTTTAAAATAGGCCAAGATGAGGTGAATCGGTTGGTGAGTGAGCTGGTGGACGAGTACCGCGACCGCAAGGAGCGGTTCATCCAGAGACAACAGCAAACAAAAGAGGGACGAGGGGGCGGCGACCGTTATCCCCCTCTGCGTAGTCTACCCCTCTACGGTGGACTTCCAGCACACGAGCAGCTCCGCGTTTTCGAACGTCCCACGCATGCGGTCCGCACTGTTGTCGTGGCGACCAATGTGGCGGAGGCCAGTGTCACTCTACCTCGGATTGGCTATGTCATTGACTGTGGGTACGCACGTCTCCGTGCCTACAATGCGGATAACTCGCTTGAAGCTCTTGTCACTCTGCCTGTCTCAAAGGCCTCAGCTAACCAGAGAGCTGGTCGGGCGGGTAGGGTACGAGTGGGAGAGGTAACTTCATTGCCCCAATTCATGCTCTTTAAAATCGTTTAGGCACGCAATCAAATCATTACTACTTCGCATTAATGAACTTGAAATTTGCGTTACAAACATTACAAGTTGTGATGTTTGCTGATAGTCTTTAACTAGCTCCTTGCTTTCAGGTTTACCGTCTTTATACCGAGGATGCCTACAGTCACATATTGCCAAGATTTACAGCTCCAGAGAGTCAACGTAGCGATCTCGCTACTTCTCTGCTTCGACTCAAGACTCTAGGTGTGGATTCTCTGGCGCGCTTCGACTGGCTGCCACCGAGGCCACCTGCCCGCCATCTTGGACAGGCGGCGGAGCAACTCGTCTCATTGGGCGCGCTGACCGTGGCCACGGGAATGCCGATGACCGATCGAGGTGCCCAGCTGAGTGCCCTCTGCTCTGCTTGCGGTCTTGCCCAACCTGCTGCTGCTGCCGCTCTTCTGGGCGCAGTGGAGGAGGGTTGCACCCTTGAGGTAGCCGCCATTGTCGCGCTTATGCAGGTAACTAGCATGAACTTGAAGTAACTACTTCACAGCCATCCTGATACTCTGTGTAGAAGACAAGTCTTGCTATAAAATCCTCAGTGGGGTTTCTATTATCTTCTCAGCTTCAGAACGTCTTTGTCTCAAGTGCAAATTACAGGCGAACGGCCGATCGCAGTCGGCGCGTACTTTTTGGCACCACCGCCGGAGACCACCTCACTGAGTTGAATGCATTCACCGCCTATGAGACACAGGCGTCCACGCTGAACCAGTCGGAGCTTCAACGGTGGTGCCAATCCGTCGGTCTGAACGCTCGAGCACTGCAGCACGCCCTCTATCTGCGTGACCGAATTCTTGGGGTGCTCGAGCGATCCAAGATGCCCTGTGTGGCTGTCGAACCGCCCGGGAACCCGTTGCCCATCGTGCGAGCTCTTCTACGTGGATTCTTTATGCAGGTACTGCTCGTTTGCCATCGATGTTATGCACATTAGGCAGTAGCAATAGTAAGAGGAGTAATAAAAGTCTTGTTGCTTACACCGACTTAATTAGCGCGTTTGTTTTAAGGTTGCCCACTTGGCCCCATCGGGCACACACTATACGACGGTACGGGGAGACCACGCTTTGCGGCTTCATCCAAGTTGTGTGCTCTATGCGGCACCCTCCACGTCACGCTGGCCGAAGTGGATTCTCTTTACTCGTGTCCACCTCAGTGCTCCTCTCAGCGACAATCCAGCAGCTGCAACCGCTGTCTCTGCCACCGCCACGTGCGTGTCGGGCGTAAGTGCCATTCAACCGGACTGGCTAATGGAGCTGGCACCGCACTACTTCCACTACGGCACGGCTAGGGAACATGCGCTTAGCAAATAGAGTGTATCAATTTTTACACTGTGTTTTGTATTTGTAAATAAACTCTATATATTGGCATTATTGTTTCCTTCTTCAGGCAGGCTGTGTTTTAGCCTCGGCTATTGCGTTGGGCTGGTTGGAGTTAGGCGTGAGAATCTCTCACAAATTCGGTACGGTGTTATCGACTAGCAGGCGTCATTACGCTCACATAACTTCAGTGTATGCCGTTGAAGGAGATCAGTGATTCATAAAATTGCTCCAATAGGTAGTCACAATGTGGCCACGATTTCCGCGTCCCCGACAGTGTTCGGAAGCATGCCAGTAACGAAGCGGTTATGGGTATTAAATGTCGCTACAAAGTTATTAAAAGATGTGGGTAAGCAGTTGACTTTCGACAGATCGGAGTTAAAGCGTTGTTTGCGAAAGTCATTATCCCACTACTGCGGAGGTACTATGGTTTACCCGTGTAAGCTTCGCAACCTACATGGTTTGTGCTTTCACTCTGTGCCATACATCTTGCACTTTGCCAGCAGCCTTCTAAATCTTCAACACCTTAGCGCTGCCTCTTTTACCAAATTCTTGTGGATCATTTCGACTTCAGAGGGAAATCGGGACTTCCAGCATTTCGTATAAATGTTCAAGAATTAAGAAAGCTTATATAAGTACAAATTAGTAGCCTATTTAGGCCAAAAATGGACACCAAAACTGGCTTTAAAACGCAATTATGCGACAAGAAATAAATTGGAATTTGTTTTTAAGTTACTTACAAAGTAGATGTGCTATAAAATGTTTTAAAACGTAAAAATCTTACAATATAATGGTAACGAATTGAATGGGCATCAAATTAGGACAGTTCTATTACCTTTTTGAATTTCAGATAACGATTTTTTACAGTCGTTTGTTTAAATCTGTTGCCTCAAAGAGGTGTGTTCGATATTGGTCAAGTAGTCTTAATGCGGTCGACGATGTCCTTTGCCCCTAACTATCCTCTTCAGCAGTATCCTCAGTACTTCCCGAACAAAATAAAGATTGTTGGGACAGGAACTAATCGTTCAGTCGCCCCATGTGAACCTTTTTACCTCCTGGATACGGAATGGCCTATGACGGAAAATCAAATAACCGGTGCCACGAACCTCATCGAGCATTATGGACTCAAAAACGCCTATCAGAAATACTTCCGTGGGAATCTTAAGGATGAGCTTTCTGGTTTTCTTCCTCACTTGTCGGGAAATGTAAACATGCCTGCTTCTGCAGACGATAGCGGACTAATGGTAGACCAATTTGGTAGCCCAACTTTACCCGCTCATTTGTAGGGTCTGATTGAACGTCCACCGATTCGGGGCAAAGAATTAACCATTTTCCCGGCAAGCCAACTAGACCCCGCTGTCCGTTTACACACCGGCCAACTTCCCCAGGAGTACATGGCTCTCTTCATGGCTGCATCTCCTCCCACCACTTCTGTCGCCCCTAGCAACGGCACAGCGTCGACGGAAGGCACTCCTGTTACTCCTTCCAACGTCCGAAAGCGTCGTCGTGACGTTCATCGTGCTAGCGCTGGTGCTGTTGCCTCAGAATCTGCGATTGGGCCTTCTGTCACTACTTCAGCCTCCGCCTCCACAATTTCTACTGCTGCCCCGAATTTACTACTCCGCAACCAACAGCAGCAACAGCACCATCATCATCACCACCATCCACCGAATACGGCAGCCATTGCTCCTTCCGTTGTCGCTGCTGGAATGGCACCGCATTCTGGGCCGCTGATTAATGTTGCGGCTGCAGCTGCAGGCGTTTCAAAACCAGCAACTTCCGCGGGCTACTTTGCTACTCCACCACCAGCCGCTGTGATTCGACGCTCAGCAGAGGACTTTTCCTTTATGCCATCCAGCAGTGGTGGTGGGGCGTCCTCTGTGGAGTCTCCAGGTGGGGATTTCGACGATGAACTTCGGCGCAAGAAGCGAAGGAAGGAGAAGAAAAGTGGAGGAGGAAGGAAGGAGAGAATTGAATAGACTAATTGTCTTGCTGATTTATGCCTTCCCAGCAGTCCGTAATATATAGGTATCACTGTCTTGCTTCTAACGTTTGTGTTTTTGCTTTGAGGTTGAGAGATAGGGTCTATCCTCTGACACTTTGAAGCCTCTTACTTTTTTCTTTTGTTTATTTAACTCCTAATTGGTAAGTAAAATCAGTAACGGAATGCATAGGCTCGTTACGTGTCTCAAGACCCATAACTCGAGGATCTTTTAGCAGCCTATCGCTAGCATTACCCAATCGCAAATCTCGCTTAACTCTAATTTATTTTCATAAGAACTACCTCTGAGTTTTATTCTGCTGAAAGGTAACAGCGTTCCCGCCTTGTTTACACTATCACCTTTTTTCCCCAATTTAACGGCATAAAATCAGCCGGGTTTCTCAGAAAAATACATCATATGGTCTTTATTCCGCTCAAAACGAGAAGTTCAAAATAAACCACAAGAGGCTGCTCCTGCCCTCCAACATAAGAGTGGTAATGGCTGCGGCCGCAGCGATTGTGGTTGTTGTGGCAATGAAAGTTGCTCATCCGGTCGCAAACCCACAGTGAGAACAGACGAGGAGGACGGTCATCACCGCGGGCAAGTGAAGCAAAGACACACGAAAGAGACCGCGTGCTGCACTACACACCGCACCGGCATTCTCGAGGGGTGTGGAGTAGAAGCGCATCGCGTAGTACACCAGCATCGCGTTGAACGGAGCCGCCGCGAGGCCTCCGCTCCAACTCACCTGACCTGCGCTCTCACCGCCGGCACCAAGGAAGCATATTAGGCTGGCGAGAAGGGAGTGACGCAGTGCCGCAGCTCGGGCACGCTGTGGTGTCACGTTGGCAGTCATGACGTAACCGGCTTGGGCGTACTCTCGCCGTGCCAGCCAAGATAGAGACATGAAGTGGGGAAACTGCCAGGCGTAGAGAAGGCAGGCTAGCACCAGGGAGCCTGGTAACAGAAGTAGCAAGACCAGGAGCTGACAAATCTCAGAGACGATTACCACCTCCATTGAATCAAGCAAAAGTTTTTAAGCCTACAGGGAGACAGCGGATTCAGATCAAAGCCGGCACAGTCGAAATCAAGTTCAGCCCCTCAAAAACTCAAACACCAAGGGGAGCAGACGGAGAGGATAAAGGCGTACCTGTATGTAGAGAGCCAGTGGCTGCAGCCCATCCCATGAGAGGCGGGATAGCGCCAACCAGGGAGCCCACCCACGTGTTCACCTGGGAGACGCGTTTCAGTGGAGTGTACACGCACGTGTAGAGCAGGAGATTGCCCGCCGCCATACTAGCCACGAGGCTGTTTGTGCCCACGTACAGTATCGACAGGCCCAATGCTGCTGTGGTACTGGCGAACACGCTGGCACCCACCGGGCTGGAAAATCAAAAATAAGAATGACCTGCCAGGGTTTGTAGAATACCGGGTGGAGATCCAAATAGTCCCTCTAGATCCTGGTAGTGGACGTGGACGATCCGTTTGTGTCCCTCTCACGAACTCATTCCGTACTCTGCATTCCGTTAACGCTTGAATTATTCGCTGCCGCCAGATTTCTGCCTTACCGTGGATTCCAGTTCCAAAATTCCATCCATTAAATGCTCATGCGTCCTACTTGGCCAAGATTCATCTCCTGCACTGTTGTACGAGAGGTCGTTCACCGATCTGTGCTGTTTCATGCACCGAGCATTCACAGGAATTAATGGCGAGGCTGTGATGTGGGACCTAGCATGGACGAGATCGCCAATTAATTGCAGACACATGTTCGACCCCCGTTCAACTGCCTTCTTGCGAACTGGCGTCTGTGTGCGTGAGCTTGGATCCTGTTGAGTTCGCGATCGGAGTATCGCACAAGCGACACAGACGTCTTAACTTGTCGGTAGATATGAGTAAGCAAGGGCGGCCAGCACGCGTGGACATGTCAGATGGGCTAACAATCCAGATTAGGCAAGAGCGCGGCGTTCTAGGGTGTTCAGAAACTAGGTCGAAAAGGAAGACTTCCAAAACACCAAAATAGGAGCATTTTGCAGGCATTCCCGGTGGAATTTGGCCCGGGTCCTTCTACTTTCGGGCCCAGTTTCTGCACCTTCTTTCACCGAAAGCTTCACCTGCACACACTATTCCAAAGGTGCTCACCACCTAAGTTAACAGTATCGAAACAGCAAGTTCTTTGCATCTGCGAAATGCCAGGTCGAACAGAACCCCAGGAAGGGAGTCGAGCGCCGCTTGAAGTTGGGCAATAGACGACCCCAGCCCAAATTAATAGCTATGACCTTATTTGGCTGGAGAGCAGATCCAAATGACATGGTGGGCCAGGTGTTGCTTCAAACAACTGAATCCACCGCGACCCACAATACAAGGGTTGTAACAGCCTAACTCCCCAACTTTTGACAATCACTCGAATTTCCTATTCTCCAAGATGACACCAGATTTGAACCAGAAAACTCAGAAAACTGGTGATTCCCCACAGAGCAATCCATGAGAGGGACACAACCTTGGACTTGCCGTGATCGACGAGATGCATCAATGGCTCTGGGATCCAATGTATTCACCTATGATTCGTGGTCATTACTCAAAAGAAGGGGAAGAGCCATGGAACTGGCTGGTATTTGCTTTAACCGTCAGGACTCCTCTCCAATCTCCGGCAGCTCGGTCACCATCACGGTGGTGTGGCCTTCCATTCATATCATTTCCTTAAGAGTCCACCAGCCCTTCTGCACATTCAGCAAGAACCTCCATTCAGCACTACACCGCCTTCTCAATGACGAAACAGGCGTCAGGAATGTTAAAGTGCCTAGCAAATTGATCAGGCGTCCACACAAACACCGCGATGAACTACACCATGGCACAGGCAGATCCAAAACTTACAGTCAGCTCTCATGTAACCTCTAAAAGTGCTAATCTCCCGATTCAACGGATCGGCTTCCAGACTCTTCATTCCTTATGATTGTGATTTTGATAAATTACGAATCTGAGATGCTTTCATCAGACGCGCCGGTATCACAGTCCTTTTCCGAAGTCTCCAGGTGATGCTGATCACACGCACACCAACGAGGAAACACTCATGCTCATGGTAGATAAAAGTTTCCGTTTTGACAGGTAGCAGTCGCATGACGCCCGGCACCTATTGCCTCCCAAGTCCATTTCACTACACCAAACGCAGGAGGGATTGCCTCAAGTTGGTAGAACCGTTGACACAAGTCTACCCGGCATCAACGATTAAAGAAAGGGCACTATATCCTCGAAGTAGCAGGAATGAAAAAGAAAAATTGAGGTGGAACGGCAGAGGATCATCGGGTCCACGATCTTCCATTAACTCCCTCACCCTCTGATAATTCATCTCTAGAATTCGTGACGGTGTGGTGAAAGGGTTGTTATCATGGAAATGGCAACATAGGTAGGAGCTCTAGGTATTGACACGCATTTTGCGTTGAAAAGATGTAGCCAGGTAACAAAAGGACCTAGACAAAGATCGCAAGCGCTTTTGATGCATTAGAGTTAGGCCTCCTCTGTTATGATGGGTAATTTCAATATCTTCATCAGAGAGGAGCTAGCCGTGTGTCACTTGAAGGAATCGGACCTAGATGGGAAAATTGCGGAAATTGCGTCCGTGGATCTTGATCTGTGGCGGTAGCAGGTCTCGACTGTTCGAATCACAGTTAATGGTTTGCATAACCGCACAGGTCGTGCTTTATGATATTAAACGCCATCAGGATTAATTTATAACACTAACTTACCTAATTAATTTGCGCACGAGGGGTCGCATTCGGGTGCGCTTCATTAAACCGTCGTATTGAACTTCCATGATCTAGAAAAAGGGGGAAGAGGTAGGTTAGTTGAGCATTTAGTGTGAGGACTCCCAAGCCCTTCTCCTCTTCCATGAATAAGATAGAAAGAGAGAGAGACGACATACCTGGTTAATAGAATTAGCAGAGGCGGAGGTGAGCATTGTACCCACCCCAAGGGCGAGGAGGGAGGTGGCGGGATGGGCCAGAAAGGCCTCACAGACCAGGGGCGAAGGCGCCGCCAGTGCACAGCCGGCCAGCGCCGTGGAAACTACTAGACCTGTCAGGCGTGCCTTCGAGAGGGCCGCCCACACGCTCATCCACTTTACTGGGCCGACAGGACTTCGATCAGAGCGACTGGCTGGTGATAGCACCGCGCTCTTCGCTAGATGCGAGGATGGCAATGAGATGAGGTTGAGCGAAAAAAGACGCCTTAATTCCAGTGATGGGTTTGTTGCTAGAGTGAGGATTCATAAGGCACGACGATCCCCCCACCCCACCTAGTTCAGCCGAAGTAAACATTTACTAGCGATGTTTCAAAGAAGGGAGTCAGAACAATGAAGCACTGAAAAGACTCAAATCCAGCCGTACAAGCGAGGCTACACACACGCAAAGAGGGAATGGAAGAGCTGAAAGAGATTACGGATATCGTCGACAGGATGGAAATCTTGCGAATGCTATAAATCATTCTTTTTGCTCGTTCACCACAGTAGTCACTGCACTCATGGTGGATTTAATGTTCATGACCCATATTGCAGCCCAAACCGGTTAAGCAGTTCTAACCATGTGCTATCCATGATTATGCTCTTCTAGCTCTCCTGTAGCGCCATAAAAACGGTGAACTTTATTCTTGTTGGTTTCCAATTCTTCCCAAAAGTGGAGCAGATGCAATCGAGGGGCATTTTTCAAAATGTATATTTGGTTACGAGGGCCTTCCACCCTTCCCAGGTTGTACTAACACCCATGCATGCAACCTCCCAGCTCTCCTGTAGGCTACTAGTGAGCCTCTAATGCTGAGATACTTTTGTTCTTTTCCAAGGACGAAATGTGGCGCTACAGAAGCCCTCCGTCAAATAATGGCATCTAATAAACACAATTCGATAAAAAGATCTGGAACTCACGTTGTTCAAAGACAGTGGTGCTAGGAGCAAATTGCGATGCTAGCGGCACAACCATCGTTGATGTGAGTCGGGATGAATTGTTTGAAAGGGACTAAAGGAGAATACAGACCGCCTATTAACCAAATCCATATTATCCTGCAACTTACCATATCGGTGTTGGAGCAGTGCTGTGAAGCATAGCAGAACCGGACCTGGTTCGCAAGACAACGGGAAGGATGATAGCGAACAAGGGAGAGAAAGCGATGAATAGTAAGGATGGTCATTCCAAATCGCTACCACAGGTATCACCACAGCTATCTGTAAGAAAAATAGTCGCAAGATTTCGAAGCCGCGGATCTTCGGTGTTCCGAGCTAACAGGCCACGAGCAAATTCAACCACAGCGGGAAAATGGTTCCGAATGGAGGTATGAAAGGCGGTGGTTGAGCAGTTGGGCTCGAAGAAGACACAGTCTTGTTCTCGCAGATGGACGGAGGGAGCGCAGAGGTGGACAAAGACAGTAAGACAATTGACCAAAGTCCCTGCTTCAAGAGTGGGTGACTGCAGGCAATTGAGAACCGGTGAGAGTTCTTGTGGATTGTGGGAGAAACGGAGACGCAGGTTCTGTGAGCTAGTAACCAGGTTACAGATCCCTGCTACGGCTAGAGATACGAGTTTTGCAGAAGCCGCTGCAGATTTCTTCTGGCTGCTAGGCGATAGGGCAATTTGGAGATGCTCGCGGATGATTTCAAGGAGGATAAGATGGACGTCAAGACTGATGAGTTGAGGACAGTTACGAGGGTCGTGTGCAAAGTTGCCTAGGTTGGCGACGATCTAAACATGATTTGTTGAAAGGGAGAGTTACCTGCTGCTTGTAGTCGATGAGATTGGTGACGCACAACTCGTTAACAAGAGCTTCGAGGTATTGAAGACGTTCAACACTCCCTGGAGCAGCACGACCGACACTTCGACGTAGTTCTGGGTCAGTTCGGTAACGTTTTGAGGACTTCTTTAGTTTGATCGAGGGCATTCACCTAAAAAGTGTATTTCCCATCTAGCATACGGCGAATCGGTCCCCTAAGTAATTTGGACCTAACCACTGAAGAGTTTTAGCCACTATAATGTCTGTTTTAAACGGCAAATAACCCAAATCGTAGGAAAGGGCATACATTTCCTTAAGGATACTAAAAGGAAAGAAAACAAATTGGGAAAGAGGAAATCGCTAATAGTGTTGACAGGAAAGTTAACACACTGGCTATTAATTGGCGGCATCGAACGTTTTTCGAAGCGACAATGGGAGCCAGAACGGAAAGCCAGACGAACCAACTCCGGCGAGGAACCGTGCGAGGAACCGCGCGAGGAAGAGGCGAACGCCGCGAGGGTAATATCACCCAATGAGAAGCAAACAAGGTCACAAAGAGTAGACGTAAATTTGGTGGATCAGGCCTTCGATTAGCCAATTTTTAGAATAGAGAAGTATTTAGAGACCATGCATCCTTTTGACATTTTGGGTTTTAAAGCTTTTGCAATAGTTTAAAGGATCATATTTATGAAAGACAAAATGTTGAAATGATGATTCACATAGGATTTCAAAGCCTGTAATTTGCGATGCTCGAATAAATATCACTTAAGATCCGCAACCAGGCTAAAGCTAAAGGAATTTCGCAATAAGTTTTATGTGGTGTTTATGATAAGCAGGATTCATTGGTGAACAACCGCAAAGATCAACTACATGAATGTACTTGGGTAAGGATGTCTGGGACATGTAACTGGTATGCAACATCGTAGCGTCCCGATGCATTCTTTAGGGTAAAAGAAGGCGAAGTACTAGAGCAGAATATATATTCTGGAAACAGAGGACTTGGGAGCTGTTGGCACGGCCCGGAGTTCGACCAACCGGCTAGTAGAATATGGCCACCCAAGTGACCGAAGCCAGCGGTCCAGCCAAACAAAGCATCACAAACACACATTTATTTCTGGAACAACGTTTCAGCACCGTATAATCAGTATGAGCCGAATTGACGGCTGGGCAGACGACACCTTTGCTAAGGTTTTGGGCATCAAATCAGACATTTAAGCCAAATCTGGGGAAGAACGACACCAGACAAGCTGTAGTTACTTGCAGCAACCCACAACACCCAAAAACATAAGGTTCGCTTCGCGAACTATCTGTGTCTTAATGCGGTAAATATGTACATTTTAAGCACCTTTTCCTCGATAATATTTTTATTTTACCTAAATCGAAATGTGATTCGATTACTTACGTAGATAATGAGGTGCTTACGAAATAACAATTTGTGCGACTCGTAAAACTGCCTAAATTCCCTCGTAATTTACTTTTTGGAAGCACAACGCTCGCTGAGCCATAATCAGGTATTCCCCTTTTGTTAAGTTATTTAGTTCAGGTAACTAATCACTGTTCTATTGTTTTTTTCAGAAAAGCAGTATTACTGTGGGTAAGTCTCATTACCAATTTGCGATGTGTTTAGAGCGTCTGCAAAGATACCGCGTTTTAGGGTCTCTGAAGCTGTTTCGTGCAGCGTTTTCTGAGTCGTTCCTTATTTGACGAAGCGAAGCGAATGTTCATTGTGTAATTCTTGCTTAGTGAGTTGTTTTATGTACCTTACATATTGCTCAGCTATTGTCATGTGGTTCTTTTTGGATTTACACTATCATCAATGGTGTTTATTCAATGCCTTCATGAAAGTAATCCTTAATATGTGGCAAACGTTGTCCTCCCTACTTTTAGTGCCTGAAATTAAGTCTAATCAACGCTTTTGATTAACCAATTTCAGGTAAAAATGTTGAAATTGTTGCTAGGCTTCTGTGCTGGTTTCTACTGTGGAGCCTATTATCAGGACAAATACAAGGTACTAGAACCACCTTCTGCCAGTTTACTCTTGCCATCCTCTTGTAGATAACTCCTGTATGTGAACCAAAGGAAATGTACAACAAACTTCGCGAATTCATAAATGATTTTCTCGATGGGAAGAAGAAGTAGTTTGTAATGCCATCCCTCCATTTTGCCCTGTTAGTTTGTACTGCTTTGATAAATACAAGTTCTGATACCATTGCTTTTTTCGTCTCCCTTTCCTCACTCATGTCATCTGCTGCATGAATTGCATCCCTTTTTGTGTTGTACCGATCGGTCTTCCATTGTTTTAACCACAACTTAGAACTGGTTTTTGTATTGGCGATTTTATTCTATTGGGTTTCAATCTTGTCAAGAGCTGTGCGTTAAAGTGTAGTTTTTGCGGCAAAATTTTGTGAGTTCATGGGCTGCTTTGCTGTGGTCTTTTTCCATGCTTCATTGTTGTTGCATCGGCATTCATCCCAAAAGCGTTTGCTTTTTTGCCCTCCTCTCACTAGATAAATGAGCAGCAACTGCATTTTCGAAGTGGCTAGCTACCCAAAAAAAGTTATTTTATTTTGCCAGCAGCACCTTCAATTGAACTCCCCTGATTCACATTTTTTATGGGTCGACGTCCAGATGTATGGCCAAAGCCCTGAAGTTGGTTGAATGCTACATTGACTTCTCTCTATTAATTGGCTGTATTTCCTGCCCCTCCGATTGGCTTCGATGAGCCAGCAATGGAAGAGCGGCCCTTCTCCACAACGCCTCCATCTCTGTAGTCACTTCCGTTTCTTTCAGGCTGTGGACCTCTGCACCCTTCTGACACAGCAAATAGCCATACCAGAGGAGCGTTCCCTCCCCTACCTCATTTTTGTCACAAGTTTGGGCCTGTCTGCCTCTCACGAGGAGGTTTTTGTCGCTACCATTTCCAGCCTCCTGAGTGGTTCTTGTGATGGTGAGCAAGCCACTACAAGCCTCCTGATAGCCGCCAAGCAACCAGTAGAGCGTTACACGGCCCACCTCAACTCCCTTCTCCATCGCTCTGCAGGTCGGCACAAAATTAGTACTTTTGACCTCTCAGAGAGCTTCCTCGCGTCGCCTGTGACGCAAAGCGGTGAAGATCTCTACAATGACCTACGAAAACGTGTTAGTACCCCCTAATTTGTGTTTGCAATTTTTTATTATTGAAACCGTTAAGGCTCTGAAAAGGCGAATGAGGTTATGTGTGGATCCATTTTCCCATCACCTAGGCTACGGACTTTACCGGTTCGGTTGAAGAAGGGCGAAAGCCTCTCATCTTTCTCGATGACTTGGCCGTTCTCACTGACCTTGGCGTGCCGTCGCATAGGTTTCTAGGCTCTCTCCTCGTTTCTAATCTTCATTGCCTCGTCATCGGTTACCATGGCAGCCGTGACGGTGTCAGCGATGATTTGCTCCTTCATTTGGCTCGTAGACGAGCCGAACTTTGTGTAGACGTGAGACCTCTAGACACCGGCTACTCGGATGCCATTGATGGTCAGGTGGGATGCTTTGACTGCTTGCATTGCCGTCTGTAGTCACTGTTGGCGTCACTTTCTTCCCTCTCTTCGCAGCTGACGATTTCTCAGAGGCATCAGGAGCACAGTGAGGACGAGCCTGTCAAACCTACAAAGTTCCACTTTCGTGCAGTGGATCGTCGTATTCAGTGCTACTACCCAGGTGCCTCAAATTTGGTTAGCTGAATGCGTTGTGGGAGAGAAATGCTGCCCTCCTCCTCTCCTTTCCTCTTGCTGTTGATGATCGGCGAACAACTTTTGACCTGAATCAAAGGTGCCAGCAAGTCATCTGCAAAAATAAGTTATGATTCCTTATTTTCACAACGTTTACTGATAGGTGATTCAGTAAAATTGGGGACCTCCTCAAACTATGTGGAAGAGGTGCTGAGAGCTGTTCATGCTTTTTGCTTGCCTTAGAAACTGAAAACGGGAAGGGCAGTAATTAATGGCACGTGGGCTCGGCTTCTGGCTATTTCTGTCTGACAAATCGAGGTTGTCACTCTAGGGTAAATCTGGTGGTGGAATTCACGTCATGCGGAGTGAACCAAGAAGGGATTCATAACGTTTTGGCATCCACTGAATGTTGTGGGTTGGGGGCACTTGCATCGAGGGCAGTTCCTCGTAGAATCATCGTTTACGGAAGGGTTTAAAAGTTGGAAGACGACGAAAGGGAAACTCGTCACTAGCTCATTCGATCGCGGAGCAATCCTGGGACTTTTTTAACATTCCTTCAAGTTCTTCAGCAATCAGCATTCACAATTCGATTCTGGATACAAGTAGAACCTGATTGGCAGGGACCACGCGCTCATTGCCAGAACGTCACAATTCGGTATGAGTTCTTTACCAGTTGGTGGTACCACATTGCCCAAGAAGGGGTCGACTTTACTTGGGATGGGAAAGTAGGTGCTGGATGCCGATGGTGATCAAGACCTTGATCGGTCAGTTTGGTGGTGCGTGGGGCCCTAGCCGTTGGAGTAATGGCAAGGCGTGATGAATCTGGACAATCCGAGCTGTCTTAGAAAATGCTGAAAGTCTAAATTATCCGGACTGGAGGACTACTGGCTTGGGTCTGGGACAAAAAGTTATCTCCTACCGGTGTGGGGGGCGAAGCAACATTCGTCTAACACCTTAATTGCGTTCGCGAAAGAGATTAAGCTTTCCTTTCTAGGTAGTCATCATTCTTCGCGGTATCCTCACGCTTGAGCAGTCCAAGAGGTCAAAATCCAGAGAGAGAGAGAGGTGGAACTATGTTTTGAGGGTGCTATAAGGCATTTCAGCTACCCGCTTCTGCGTCAAATAGGCTGCATTCGAAAATGAATGCCTCGATCGGAGGCTTAGCTTTCCACAGATCCCAAGGAAGGCATCTTCGACTCTCATTGAGTGGTCACGATACAAAGGTGAACGAAGCACAGATCACCAGACAAGTTGACACTCCTGACGGCATATTCCAGATGGAAGTTAGGAGCCATTACAGCTTTAACAAACATTATTGACATGCTTGCTTCCAGGATCTCAGGGAACAGATGGTCACCAAAGTCTACAAAAGCCAAGTTCCATTTCGAGGTATTCCGTTCAAAAGGTAGAAGTAATATGCAATCATCTTCCTCTTTAGGCCAGGAAAATTTAACATCTACTTACTAAAGGCTCAGACAACCTCTGAGCGGCACGATTTGGTGCAGTCACTCATCAGTGGCATTGACTTACGACGCGGAGGAAGCCAACCGACGGATTCAACAGCCGAGGTCACCCAACAGGCAAGGCGAAGGCAGCAGTTGACCACTTGTCACTGCAGAATACATGTGGCAAAACTCTGTTAAATAGGGACCTGGTATGTCAAGGCTTGAGGTTTATGGAGTTGGTCGCCACGTTGACCTCCACACTGGCGAGACGACCACTCCCTCAAATCGATTGGGTGGCGCGGGTGTCATGCCGGCTGCTGCGTGTTGTGAAATCGCGTGGCGTCTGAGATGCTGAAGCCACCTGAAAGAGAGATGGACGTGAATTTGACCTACAACCTCACTACAGATGACGTAGAGGTCGCCGTGACAATCGCCCAACCGATTTATTACAATCCCCTGAAGGAGTCGCCGTGGAGTGAACACGACTACTTCTTTGCAAATGGTGGGTTTGGGTCGCCATGTTGATAGTCAAATGTTGGCCCATTTTCCTTTGAATTTGTTTACTTCAACTAGATTGTGCTGGAAGTCCTTTTCATGCTGCTGGATTCCGAGGTAGCTGAGGCTTGATAGCCGGGTTCAGGACGATTCGTTTCCTTGTCTCAGTCACGCTAGCAGTAGAGGTATTAGGGTCTGTCCAGGATTAGATGCCTGGAACTTCTTTACAGCTTTACCTACATTTGCGTCTTTTTCCATCTCTCTCCTCATCTCAACCAGCTACCACACTGAACGCCTTTCGCCCTCCGTACTCCCTCTCCCTCCTGGCGGCCTGGCAACCGCGGCATGCTGTGCACTACATCTCCGTCCTTCTCATCATCACCACCGTTCTTCTCCTTCGCGTCTTCAACATGGTCATCCGCCGTCTCATCACCACCGCAGTACCCGAGTCCCTCGTTGCAATCTGCGTCGGGGTCGGTATTGGTTGGCTCTTCAAGACCCTCAATAGCTCTCATTGTTGTTTGTGGGTTCTCACACCAACACTCTTCTTTATGATTCTCTTGCCCTTTTGTATCTTTGACGCCTCCTACAACCTCTACAATCGAGCTTTTGGGGATTGCATTGGTGCCATCATTGTTTACGCTCTCTGCGCCACCGTCTTGAACATGATTATCATCGGTTGCCTTCTGGTGGGCGCTGAAATTGCCGGTATATTTAGGGCCGAGGGTCTCATTTTTGGCACCCAAGTGCTCATGCTCTACGCTTCACTAATCGTGGCAGTGGATCCTGTCGCCGTGCTGATGGTATTCCATGAAATTGGTGTTGATCCAAACCTCTACTTCTTGGTGTTGGGAGAGTCCCTTCTCAACGACGCGGTTACTGTAGTGCTGTTCAAAATTGTGGTTAACTTTCTGGGTCGAGATGATGTCACCACACACGACATACTCATCGGAATTGCTGCCTTCTTTATCATCAATGCTGGTGGCATTCTTGTTGGTCTAGCCTTTGGAGTCATCTCCTGTCTCATGACTAGGATTCGGACGCATTTGGAGATTGTTTACCTCTTTGCCGCCAGCTATGCCGCCTACCTGCTAAGCGATGTGCTCGGATGGTCAGGTTTGGTGGCAATGATCACCTCAGGAATGATTCAAAGTAGCTACGCGTTCCACAATCTCAGCGATGCAGACAAGGGGACGTGTCGTACTGTGGCAAGGATGTTAGCCGACCTCAGTGAAAGTGTGACCTTCCTGCTGATCGGAGTACACGTCACTTCCGGTGGCCTCTACTGGCATACCTCCTTCATCCTGTATCAACTGATTGTCTGTCTGGTGGTGCGTGCAATAGTTGTCTACGCCCTCACTTGGTGTCTAAACCGATGGGATGTCAATTACGTGCGAATCTCCATCACAGAACAGTTTGTTCTCGCTTATGGGGGTCTGAGAGGAGCAGTAGCCCTCTCCCTTGTTTACATGGTTGATCCAAAACTGGTTGACAGGGGACAAAATGGGGTTCACGCCACCCTTATTACCGCAACCCTCTTCACCATCCTCTTCACAGTCGCTCTCATGGGTCCAACTATGAAACCACTAGTGAGGTTGCTTCGAGTGAAGTTGGCCAGCAAGAAGACGATCAGCCTAATGCGTGAACTCAATGAACGCATTATTGACGAGCTGAACTCGGGCGTGGAGGCCATCACCGGTCACATGGGACGGAACCGTCTACGCACTTGGTTTCAACGCGTTGATGAGAAGTACGTTCGATTAGTGCTTCAAAACACACCGGAGTTTCGCAACCAAAAAATTATTAAAGTTTATGAAGACATGGCACTAGTGTTGCATCAAGCCTCATTAGATCCAAAGCGAGCAGATTTGATTATGGAGCATCTACCGACTTCGGTGAAAGCGGCGTACCATGCACAGCGACTGGCAGATAAGGTGGAAGCCCTGCGACAGCTGCGAAGATCAGCGCTGCGTCGGGGTAGTCGCTATCCACTGGCGTCAATGTACGACTACCAGCATATGATTGACGAGAAGAGGCGTGAGTTGATGGAGATGACAGCGCCGGGTGCAGTGCTTCCACGTCCACCACAACGGAATGAGCCAGAAGGGGTAAGAAGGGTGAAGAAGCCTTTGACTATCCACCAGACGACAGAGCAGACGAGAACTCGGACAGCTCCGCCAACACAACAGCTACAACAATATCCGCATCACCAGCATCAGGGGAAGGGGCAAGATTCCAACTATCGGCCCTCTTCGAAATTTAAACTGTGGAAAAGAGAGGAGGAAGGAGGAGAGGTAGTGAAACCACAATCGAAACAGTCCCACCACCCTCCTTCAGATCCGCCATCGTCACCGCCGCCTTGATCCTCGCCTGTATTACAGCCTTCACTGCCGTCAAAACTAGTCAAAGACCGAATGCGCTCCCATTCCGTGTAAATATGTGCGTCACATCGAAAAAAGGGATTTGTAAGAGCAAATGTGTTATTCATGGAAATTTCTTCTTCATTGTTTGATTTTGTAGCTGGTAACACGTAAATGACTCCGTCCATTGGAGAGTGCTTTCTGCAAAACCTCAGAGGATTGCCATCTATAGGTTTGTTACTTTATTTGTGAGCATCAGGTAGTCATTTTGCTGGATGTGCTCAATATGGATTTGTTTGTTGATAACTTGCATTTATGTGAGCACATCAAAGAAAGTTGTTTATCCATGCAAAGTGTGTTGAGTTGCTCACGATGCAATTCCTGTTCTGGAGTAGGAAGGAGAAGGATAAAAGTTGCAAATCCTTAATTGCGTCACTCAATTCTCGAACTGACGTGTAAAAGGATTCTTATCCTGGAAGGCGATGGGAGGGAGCGTACTCGCTCCACGCAAAACTGCATTGAGGGTGGTGAACATTTTTCCCATCATATTAAATATGGAAGTGTTAAGTAGTCCAAGCTATGCGATTAACTTATCTTCGAGGTTGTCAGCCATTGTCTTTTAGATTTTGCCGGCAGATTAAGGTGAATGAAAGGATGGCGACAGCTTTTGTTGCCACGCATGCATTTACGAAATACATGTGCCTCAAATCAGGAGAGTTTTTTTAACATAATTCCTAGGTAGCGGTAGGATATCATTATTTAAGGTAAAAAGGTAAATTTGGTCAGGTTATTACCTAGTGGCTTTAACTTTACCTCTTCCTTAATGATTTTAAAAGCCTTGCCACAATTATTGGTGACTCATCACTGAAGTTATCGATTTTTTCTACCGATCGAACTTCACATGCTTGCTTTGCTTACACAATGACTCATGTGCGAATATCCAATCAACTTTTACCCACCATGACGCGCCCTTTGGCCCAGTCGTGAAAACACTGTTTCCGTTTCATCTGCAAGGCAAAATTTCTACTTATGACACATATTTTACATAATTTTAGCAATAATATCCTCAAATCTTTGTATATTAGTCGTAAAAAGGAAAGGTGACTTGACCATCAAACTGAAAGTTGAATAATTAATTGATGAACTTGAATGCATTGCGAGAACCTGCATGTAGAAAAGCCAAGAGATTGATTTGAACGATTTTTTTCTGGAAAAAGTTTGAAGATGCACTGCAAATAAAGTAACCACATGGAGAGAGACACACACACACAGTGTCACCTGTCAACCCCATCCAAACGCCTTCCCCCTTCCTTCGTCCTTCCATCCGCCTTCTCGGCTTCCTCGCGCGACCTCGCGTTCGCATTCCTGTCGGTTAGGGTGGTCTCTGCTAGCTGGGAAGACATTCTCAAAATCTGGGCCTTCTTAGCCGCCAAAAATTTCGGCATCTCGCAAAGAAAGCTGAGCCTCTGCAAACCTCTCCTGTGCGGCGCTGTGCCACAATCATCCTCGAGGTATAGTGTCGCGTTCCTCCGCCGCATTCCACCAAGGAAGGAATGGGCCGCGGAGAACTGAGTCATCTTCTGCATCTCCTCTCTAGTAGCCTCGTGTTCCAAATTGATGGCTTCAAATTGACGTGATTGAATGGTGGCAGGCAAATCGCGCATTATCGCTGCAGCTTGTTGAGGCGATCGAAGGGAGGCTAAGTGAAGAACCAGTGCCATCTCCTCGTAGACCTTTACAATCCCCGCGTTGTGCGAACTTGGCTGTCGTTGGAGAAAACCACGTATGTAGCCTTCATCTAGGCGCACAAAACAGGCTCGAAGAGAGTTGCGTCCATAGCGACCTATGATCCCTTCCACACCCACTGTGATTTCGTCAATCATTCGTTCGTTGAGCTCGCGGACTAGACTGATGGTCTTGCGCTGGGCTAGTTTGACATGAAGGATTTTCACAAGCGGTCGCATTGTTGGACCCATTACTCCAACAGTGAAGAGGATAGTGAAGAGAGTTGAGGTTACCAGGGTGTCGTAGACACGTTGATTAACCTTCTGCTTGTCCACCATTATGGCGAGGGAAAGAGCCACAGCTCCACGTAATCCGCCATAGGCTAGGATGAATTGTTCCGTCAGACTTACCGTTGAAATATTCAAGTAGAAGCGATTGATGTAGAGGCTCAGCACAAACACCACAAGGGCACGAACCACTAGGCAAGTGAGTAGGGACCAGAGGTTGAAGGATACGTGCCAGTAGAGTTGCTTTTCGAGTAATTTTATTCCAATGAGGAGGAAGATGATGCCTTCACATATCTCGCTCATCTGACGACTGATGCAGCGAAGTGTGTAGAGATCATTTGCCTCCAGATTGTGGAATGCATAGGCGGCTTGAATCATGGCACAGGTGATCAGGGCAACCAGTCCAGACCAGCCCAAAACGTCACCGAGTATGTAGGATGTGTAGGCGATACCGAGAAGGAAAACCGCCTCGAAATGGGTTCGATATTTCGTGACTAGGCAGGCTAGAACTCCCAATACAATGCCTACTAGAATGGCGCCAAGACTGATGGTGAAGAAGGCCCCCAGACCGATTAATATGGCTTTAGCGGTGACGCCTTTGGAATCGAGGAATTGATGAACGATTTTGTAAAGTATGAGGGTCACACCATCATTGAATAGGGATTCACCAAGAGCTAGGTAGTATAGACAGGGGTTAACACCGATTTCATGGAACAGTGCCAGCACAGCTACAGGATCCACGGCGACAATGCAGGAGGCGTAGAGGAAGAGCACCTGAGTTGTGAAAGTTACTTCATCTGCAGCGAAGAAGCCAAACCACTCCATACCCACGAGGCATAGTCCGATGAGGATCATGTTGAGAACGGTTGCCACGACAGCATAGATCACGACTCCGACGACTGTGTCGGCAAAAGCACGGTTGTAAAGATGATAGGCGGCGTCTAAGACAGTTATTGGAAGGAGGTAAGCGAAGAAAGCATGAGGAGTGATTCGCCACAACCCTCTGTCAATGTTTTCGGGCAGAACGTAGGTCATCAGCGCTCCAATCACAGCTCCACAGCAGATAAGGAGAAGCGACTCTGGAATGATCTTAAACAGACGCCAGGCGCGCATGCGAGTATGGAGGAGTTTGATGCAGACAGTGATGAGGAGGAGATGGAGAATGGCAAACTGATCTCTGTATTTGTACCACTCCCAGTCTGCCAGGAGATCAAGGTGGTCTGACCTCTGTGGTGGCATTTCTTGCTAAAAATTTTCCACAATATTACAATTTATACCACCTTGTTTGAGTAAAAGTGAACGTTTCGTCGTTTTTACCGTCGAACTCTCAAATGTATTTGCGCCATGCATATGTTGCTGGAACCAACTTGTTTTTCTATCTGATTGACCCGGGGTCAGTAAGTCCAGGCTAGCAGTATGTTAAACTACGCAACACAGATTTTAAATTTGCTTCCATGCAAGCTAAATCCATCAAAAAATAATCAAAATTGTGCGACATGTGAGAAAATGTGCAATGTGTGTTGCGTGTATGCATAAAAGGATGTCAGATGCGAAAAGCAACGTACCAAAGAGTGAGATGGGAAGCACGTTTCACCGGTGTGCCAGTCACGTGATTCACCTGAAGGTCAGCATTGATTTGGTTGACGTCTCCACAAAGCAAGCAGGATTCACGTTTCGCACAGATGGCCTCAGATTGGCTTTGGCTTGATTCTCATAGCTGGGCCATTAGTCGAAAAAACACCAGGCGCTAAGACTGACACAGTGAACAGTTGACAGTACTAGTTGTGCAACAGGTGCAGTAATTCAATCTCCTCTGGGTTAGTGGTAATGATGGGGGTACTGGTATCACAGCTATGCATGTTGAAATTACGCTTACTCCTCGGGGGCTGAATGGCGTGCATATGATCCGTCACGAGGTGTGAATTATTGCACCACTTCTCGCCAAAAGGGCACACTTGAGCTAACATAAATCACAGTTGCTTCGAAGCTGATAGTCCCATCGCAGTGGAAGTGAAGGCAGAACGTTCAACTCAACCGTCCTAAGCAATTCCCATAACTTGGATCCTATTGGTCAAATCGCAAAACTCTGCCAATGAAATTTCTCCTCAGAATGAACCAATTACTTCGCTCTTAGGGGTCATCACCGCGACTTTGATTGGCTTCTGTTAGAGACTGTCAGGTGGGCATCACCCTGAACCTGTCCAAAACCATTCCACAATTAAGGAAACTAAGTACCTTTTCTTCCTTAAACAAGTGACAGGAGGAAAGCATAGCAAAAGTAAGTTTATTTTTTTTCCCATAAACTTAATGCATTCCGAATGTTAAAAAAATCAAAACTTTTGATTGGTTGGATATCCTACTCCAAAATCGTGGAGAATTATCCAAAAAACATGAGCAAAAATGCATCATTTTTTGCCCTTTTTGGAAGACTTAGAACCTTTGCTTTTCTTGTCTGACTCGTTTTCCTTGCCTGCTTTGCTCTTCTTTCCCTTATCCGAATTTGCCGGATCTGACGGAGGAGATTGCTCTGGACGAACCTCCGCTATCCACGCATACCTATCGGTCCACTCTCGAGCTCTTGCCTCAAATTTTTCCCTTGAATTTTCCATCATAAGTGCGATCTGTGGGTTTACTGCGTTTTCAGCCATAGGAAATGCCATTAGGGAAAGAATAGCTAAAATTACTAGGAAAGGTAAAAATTTCCACTAAAAATCACAATGCCTACTTTTTGCAATGGTTATTCTAGGAGTCCAGCCATTTTGCAGCATGTCAAGGCAAATCTCTCCGTACTCCGTAATGTTAGGATGGAAAATAGAAGTCTCGAAAGTTACTGTGGGTGGGTTTCGTGGAAAGTCTTCAGGAAATCTTATTGTCAATGTGAACCTTCCACCCTCGTAAGGGGAACCAGGCTAAAAAGGTTTAACATCCCATGTCTAATCCCTTCTTACTGGGCCACTTATCCGAGCTTTCCATAAAAAAACTAACTAAGTAAAAACAACACAAAGTCGCCCTACCATTCTTCGGATCCGGAAGAGTTATGCTAAAGTATTCGAACTTGTCCTGCTGTATGTCATTGAACTCCTAATTTTCGTCATTATTAAGCAATAGCAATGAATAAAACCTTTCTTATTCTGGATGAAGGGTCCCCAGGGAACAGACAATAGTCCATTTCCAAAACTCGGCCGTTGCACGAGGTCTAGGCAATAATTTGAAGTAGGTGCAAGGCCGTCCGGCAGCACAGAGCTCGAATCGATTTGTGTCAGTTGTAAGGCAGAAACGAGTGAATCTTCAAATTTTTGCATTTTTAGATTAACTAACTGCTAGAGATAAACTAGTTAAACCGAAATAGATTAGAAATACGCTCCACAATGTCAAAAGTTCAGTTGATAGTGAATAGAACTAGTGTAATACTTTGTATGTCCGAAATGCCGGTTTCGGTCACTTGGGTGACCATATTATACCAGCCGGTTGGCCGGCCCCCGGGACTTGTCAACAGATTCTAAGCTTTCTGTTTCCAGAATATATGTATTCTGCCCTAGTACTGGGCCTTCTTTTACCTTAAAGGGAGTCCCGGGACGCTACATTGGTGGCAGCGGAAAGCGGACCCGTCTTTGATGGATTTCTATCCTGCTTCATACCGCTTCTGGCAAACTTGGACAGTGTGAAAGAAGTGCATTTGCTACGGATGGGAGACTCCCCAACATCCAATAACAGAAGGGCCGAGATCGACGTTCATCTTCGGCATCTCCCTCACCCTCGTGTTCTGCCGGTAAGCTATTAACAACTGAAGTGACACTCGCCGTGAACTCCATGTCCAGTAGAACTGCCAAGAGGGATCAGCGATGTTGTGGCCAAGCATTCCCAGTAAGCTCTCTCTCCTGTTATTGGGCAACTCGCCTCCCTTCGCCAAAATGTGCATCTACAGATGTAGAATGTGCAGGACGCCATTCAATAGCATCGTTTTATGCTTTGTACACTTGGATCACGTGCACCTCGTTCCTATGAGGCACGATTGCCCCATTCGCTCTGGGTTCTACGATACCCTCGCGTTTCTTCCACGGCATCAGAAAAGCCTGGAATCACAAATTGTGTTGTGTGTGTCTAGACCCATTATCGTGAGAGAGGAGGGCTTAGAAATGCGCGTTTGCTGCACCGAGTGCTACGCAGAATTGGTGGCACCACAAGAACACATGCGCTCGAATCTCGATGACTGGCACGCTTAGCTCGTGGGTGCTTCTCGCAGCACTGATTGCGTTGTGATAGCTGACACGGGAGGCTGACCAAGGGGGGCGTTGGGAAGACGCTCGAAAGAAGAGGGAGGCTGTGTAATGCTTTGTTTGTTAGAGCTGCCGGATTTGGTCACTTGGGTGGCCGTGTTGCGCTAGCCAGTTGGTCGGCCTCCGGGCTGGGCCAACAGCCCTCAAGCCTCCTGTTTCCAAAATATGTATTCTGCCCTAGTACTGTGCCTTCTCTTACATTAAGGGAAGTCTAGAGACGCTACAACCGGCTAGTACAATATGGCCACCGAAATCGGCGGTTTGGTAAAGCAAAGTGTTACAAAATGTGCTTGTGTATTTTACTCCAGGTACAAATTTATTCCTAAAATTTCCAATAGAGTGCAAAGCTGAGAGGGCGTAAAATTACTCGTGTCCGAACATTGCTAACCACGTCGAAAGCCAAATCTTGAGGCAAATATAAATATTCTGCTTTGCATTTTAGCTTATCATAGAAACAGAATTTAGTCGCCAGGTAGCACCTAAAATACTTTACTGCTGTTATGTGTGAGGTTTATATCCACCCGAGAAAAGGGTTCTTTATAACTAAATTTTTCAAAAAGCAACATATATCTAAGCTGTGTGCAGCATTTTTAAAGTTAACCATGCTTTTTATTGTTGTTTTGGTTTATCTGAAGTTAATTTGTTGCCCTCTGATGACCTTGGAAATTTGTTTTAAGCGTTACCTTTTATTGGAGCGTTTTCAACGATCTTAGCGTCACTTCTTGCTTGTGCGGGCTGGGTTGTGTCTGTTCTCGTTGGGTTCTTTTTCCTCATCTATTAGCCGTTTTTACCTTTTTTTCTTTTTTCACAAATGTTGCCTGACTCAAGCCATGGGCAACTGCATAAATAAGTGCCAGAAAACCATGGGAGCGGATGAACACCACCCGGCCACTCCTCATACCGAACGGCCCCTTCCTCCCCGACCCCTTTCGGGCACCCTTCCCAACGGAACACCCGATGTCCCCTGCCTGGAACCTATCTCTAACATCGTGGACAATGAGCCCTATCCCTTTAGTTTTACCAGCACACCTCCCTCCAAATCTCGTCAGGTCTTCACGGCTTACCGCGCGGACTCTAGGGATAAAGTGAACATCTTCCCCTCCCATGACTCACCTATCGCCTTCTCTTCTAATCGCCCTGTAGCAGTGACCTGCGCACCTTGTGTTTCCTCTGCCTGCCCCCAATTTCATCCCCCTCTCGTCTCTATTGCGCAACGCGTCCCTAGTAGCCTGCTCTCCGGTCACAGTTCTCGGTCTCACTCCTTGCCCCGTGCCAACGGTAACAGTGGCACACCTAAGAACTCTATTCCCTACCCTCCTGCCATGATCACTCGAAATTTGGACTCAGAGTCGCATTTCAAGCGCAGTATTGAATTCCGTAATTCTCCTCGAACACCTCGGAACGATGAGACCGAACGGTTCCACCGAGCAAGCATTGGTGCATCGATCGATACGCGCAGTGCTGCACGACATCCCTATGGCGATCCACAATCTAATCCTTCCGAGTTGTCAAATCGTCTGGTTGCAATTTTTGACTACAATGCGAGGACAGATGAGGAGATTTCGTTGAGGAAGGGCGATTCCATGTTAACTCTTAATGATAGGTTAGTTTTTACATTGTTAAGTATTATAACTTTTGCAGCATTTTTGTAGTACAAGTTGTCGCATAATTTTTAACATGCTGTAGCTTTCCTACTCTCAATGACAGGGTGGCGAATATAAAAAACTCCTGTTGGGGTTTGCGGTTCAGTTCCTCTCATTAATCTCTTAAAATACGTTTAAATTTTAACAGTCTAGATCGGTGAAGAATGTTTTGACAGCAGTGCCGGGGGCCTGTAGGTTAGTCTCTAGTGATAGCTCGATGAAGAGGTCTAGGCAACACACCTTGATTCCATTGGTGCCAAGGCGATCACTGCGATAAACATCTATTTGATAGGTCCGTCGTCTGCTTTGTTTTTCCCTTACAAACAATCACTGACTGTTTTAACAGCACGTGCCGTATGATTGGGACGCTAGTTTTTAGGTGCATGTAATTAACTTGAAATACCGTACGCTGGTTATAATTTGTTTTGCCCCTCTCCCTCATTTCGCTGGCGGGCGATCATCTTAGTCAAGGTTTAGAGCAACAGTTGGATCACGGTTTTCGCTTGAAATTCGTCTTGATCTGATGCCTAATGTGATTGATTCGAAAATAGCAGAACTGTCACAAAGGTGCTAGCGAACTGGGCATTGAGAGCACCGTGAACGGATGCAACTGTGGCTTAGAAAGTTAGGTGGGACAGGCCGTATTTTTCATTGATATGTTTTTTTAATTCTTTTTCCTTTTTTCTTCAAAGCTGTCGCATTTCAGTAACCTTAGTTGTCTGATTTAAATTAACTTGGTTGGCACTTGAGACATCCTCTTCCCATACTTTTTATGCAAACAGTCCTTTGTAATTGAGATCGTGTAGGAAATGGACTCGGCGCTTGAGCTTCTATTTAATGCTACTGAGTCGGCTTTGTCTTTCCTCCTCTCTACCCGCACTGTGTTAACAGAATTATCGTCTAGTGGTAGAAACCACTCTATCTTAGAAATGGCCATCTAACTCTGATTTACACACAACTTCTGGAGGAAGTATGGTAGTTTGCGCACAGAAAAGGCTCGGCAATTAGGATGGAAGCATGACTTTTCATTGCTCCCAAAACTGGGAATACCACCGACACGTCTGAGCAGATCGTTTTAACCTTCAAAACCTTAACGGCGCTTTCGACAAGGAGCTCTTTCTCATTATGTGTCGATGTTGAAATGCCTTCCTAACCACGAAGAACCGTAACATGATCCAGCACTGGTGATCTACATCTCCACACAAAATCCAGTATTTCACGACTCTCCAGAATGTATTTTCTATTAAAACCTTAGCACTTTGATCTGTGGACGGCTTTTCATGATTACCTTTGACAAGTTTGAAGCGTGAAATGACAATTTCGTCCATTTTTGGGCAGAAATGGATACTCTTAGTCGTTTCAACTGAAGCTTAGGATTACGATTAATAAACTTTCATTTTGCTGGCCGCTTTCTGCTTTCTAGGGACAGTCGCTGTGTAGGTGAGAGCGCTTCAGGAAAAAAAATAGCCATTTTCACCTCTAAGGAGCACAGTTGGGCCTCGTACCCCTTCCGCCCCCGGCCTTTGTCTGGTGCCCTCTCCTGTCTGTTAGGTGATCACCCACGCACAGGGGCTTGACATTTAATTTGCAATTTTCGGCATGTTTTACGACCTCATTCCTTTTAAAAACTAGCCAAAGGCAAAATTGGGTGCGAAGTTTTGCACCCAGGTCTCATGACGAAACCTCCTCGGTGGTTCGCATTACTACTGAAATTGGATGCCCAACGACTTTTGCCATTTGGATCGTGGCAAACAACCTAGGAAGGATGGTTTGTGCCCCTGAAATTCTAATGGCACATACTTGGGCTTGCTTTTGTTTTTTTCGGGCCAAATCGCTGTTGAAATGCCGTAGGAATCTGCACTTTTATGGCAAATAACTTGACCATCGGAAATAGTGGAAACCAATTGCTCTAAACGCTCGAATCTCCCAGAAAAGGAAAATTGACTACTTCTCCTCACTCTCTTGCTTAAAGCCCAATTGACGGTATCCTATTGTCCCATGAGTGAGTTCGTTGTTTCCCCTTCAGTGACGCCGAGTGGTGGTTCGTGGAACACTGCAGAACCTCCGAGAAGGGCTACGTTCCATCCTCCTACGTTGCTGTGGCGGGTTCTCTTGAGGCGGAGGAGTAAGTTATGCAAATTTCCCTCATTTGTTTGTCCCTTTTTCCATATTTCGACCAGACTTATTCTAATGTGTAGATCTAGAAGACGGTTAGTTTGATCGCCATTGGATCTAGAGGTAATTTAGATTTCCACATCAAGCACCAACTCTAAGGCCATGCCTTCAATTTCTAGAATAGTCTTTCTGGACGTGGGTCCGTAATTACTTCAGAGTATTTCATTTTGAATACAAGTTGGGGATAGGACAATGGACCTGCTGACCTCATTTCGAAAGACTGAACTTTCATCGCTTTTAACAGGCAACTTGTTGACAATTGAGAGTGAAATGTTGGCAACAAATGTCCATGCCTACCTGCCAGCCAATTAAGTAGTTATTTCGTGTCCAGAGTTGAGGCATGGAAGAGTCGAAATCTTTGTATTCAACTCTTCTGAAGTGTCTCCTTTCCCTGCGACTCTTGTTTGAGATACATGGACGTGCGAGGTGTTCTGCCTCCATCTATTCCGGAGCAATTTGTTGCCGGCTCGTTCTCTTTCACTGACACAGTGGACATTCTGATTTTAGGATTTCGCCCTCGTCCGCACTTCTTAATTGGTGTAGTAGTAGAAGCCCCTTTTTAACCGAGACCGCAGTCCCTTCTACTTCTGTAGACGCCCCCTTGGGGTCCATTGATCCATTCAAGGGTTTCCCATTGGCAGCATCGTGGGAGCATTCTCAAGCCCCCATAAAACGGTTCCTCATTTTTTTGGACAGGGTTCCGGGAACTCCCAGATATCACGAAGCTGCGATCCAATGATCCGACATTTGTATTGCGTGAGCCTCGGGAAATTCCCCAATCACTGCACTGGATCACGCCCTGTCCTTGTTCCATTCTCTCTTCCACCTTTCCCCACTACTCAATGTTTTTCCTGCAAAATCGGATCTATGACGGCGGCTAGATATTGTAGGGTTTGAAGGGGATCGCTCGACTAGATTTGATTGGTGAAAGCTGTCTTGAAGCTCTTCCGAATTCCCTAGCCTTAGCGATCCTTCAGATCCAAATCCACAAACGATGCTGGGGCTTACTAACTTCACTCCTTTATTCTCCCCTAGGTGGTACATACCGAGGATCTCGCGGAAGGACTCCGAACGTCTCCTTTTGTTAAACAGCAACACTCCGGGCACCTTCATGATTCGTGACAGTGAAACGGCTCAGGGTGAGTTTCATTTCGGTCATGAATTGATGCTTTCACGCATTGTTGAGGAGCTTTCATGAATGCGTCTTGAATGACGGGAATTGGATTTTCTTTCCTTCGAACCTTGCAACGAGCCAAGTAATGTGTTTGCTAGTCTTACCGCTCACTCGATCAGTAATTCCATGGAGGGACTTGAACTGTCACACAATTGATAGCTGGCCGTACCTCCTATCTCGACTCAATCACCTTGACAGGTCTAATGTGAGGTGTATGACCCTGTCCAGGAGGCCTGTTGACACCCTCTACTTCTTATTGTCTTTGAAATACGGCTTAAAGGTATTTCTGTACTGGGCTTTGGAAATGGCGAGGAAGCTTTGCGATTCTGTGGAATCTGTGCTACAGACCCCTCTCTCCCTCCCCCTTTCAGAAGTAATTTGCTCGCGATGGTCGATCAAACAGTCCTTGTCCGGCAGAAATAGAAAGTCGGTGTTTGGTGTCCCTCCATCGCTTCACCCCATTGTCCTTTCGGTCTGGCATGAGCTGTCACCTTGTCATTGGTTGTGTAACCTGTGTCACTTGAAGTGAACCAAAGAGTGAGGGACAGCAAATTAATCTCTTTCCTCACCGGCTTGTTATCGTAACGATTGAGTTCTTTCCAGAAGGGTCGGTTGCGTCCACACCTACAAGGAATTGAAAAGGAACCCTAGAAGCGATTGATGGAGGCTTGAAAAGCTGAGGAGGATTACATCTGTTCAATGGGCTGACTACTCTTTTGGTGAAATGTGTTTCACAGGAGGGATAGGGTGAAGAATGCTCTGAGTGTCCAATCCAGTTCGAGGTGCAACCATCGAATGGTGGATCCGCGTCTATCCTGGTACACCACAGCCTCGAATCTCAGTCAAATGCGTACTTGGGTCGTCCAATAAGGTCTCTTGAGAGTTCATAAAGAAAGTGATTTCCCAAGAGCTTAACCTTTGCCTCTCGTCCAATATCGGTCCACTCACCGAGAGAAATATCGCGATTCCATATAAGTCAGGAGGTCGGTTTTCTTCGATATCACTTCATTTGGAAAATGTTGAAGTCTTCTTCCACCTCATTGATTGATTAGTGGTTAGCTATCCAGAGATGACAAGGTCCATTTTTTTTTCCTCACCGATGACCAACGCATCAACTCCGCATAAGTAGTTTTCCGAGGAGGAAAAAGTCTTTTCTACCATAGATACTTTGTAAAAAGGCGGTTCCTCCTCATCTCTCCTTCGCCTCGACGAAGGGGAGGGAAAGCCACGATTCCATGTGTCCGATAAGCAGCACTTGGGCAAATTTAGTAACCGCCTTGTGCGTGCGTGTGTGCGCACCGGCTCGAACTTGCACGCACGCACAGGGCGAATGAGTCAGTTAGATTTTCTCGTTTTCTGATTGGTGCATTCCATATTTTATCAAAAAGTACCAGGAATGGTACATTTTAACTACACCTGTGCACAATCGTACCGCTTTTCGACTTTTTCCTCATTACTGTGCCTATCATCAACTCTCTGGTGTAGACTTTTATCTGACGGTTTCTTCCTGTCATTGGGGAATGTCAGTTGTTGTGTTGATATGCGGCAAATTTTTGCAGTCATCACATTTAACCGGAGGACGTCTTTTGATTTTTTTTGTCCACTCTGTTAGGTGCTTTGGGATGTGCTGCTTCAGGCTGTGTGGATTGTTTCTTGCCACTTTTTGATCTACGTGGTTTGTTAGAATCGACGATGCTGAATTCGGTTTCAAGGGTCGTGTAGTTGTCTACCTTTACCATTCAGAGAAAAATAGAATTTCTGCGATTAAATTTTGCAAATAGTTGGAAGTAACTTCGTTTAGTGCCCATAATTTCATTTTATATTCTTTTTAAAAAAATGTTTGACATTTCTGCTTAGCGCAGAATCGAAGTTAATTAAAGTAGGTGCACATAGTATGAAAATCCGCACATAAGCATGCTCTTTCGCTCCAAGAAATCTCCGCTATTTTCGTAGCTGCCCACACTTCTGTGTTGGTATTTTATGCAGTCAAGACTTGTGGGGTGTTGAGGTGCCCCGTTCATTCACTCGTGCTCCGAAGTGAATCCATTTAGCGATGCCCAGGTTATTGCGTGGCTCCCTGAAACTTCCCTGAAGGCGCAAGAAGGCACAATACGTGGGTAAAACATGTGCTACCGAGGTACAGAGGACTAAGGGGGCGACTACTGGCATGGCTCAGAGTTGATACTGCCCAGAGGAAGTACAAAGGCTGAGCAACAAGTTCCTCTAAAACACTGTCCTCCCTCTGCCTCCTTTCGAGGGTCGTCTCCGACGCTCTCCTTGGTCAACCTCCGGTGTCGACCATCGCAATGTAGGTGGCGTTTCAAAGCAAAAAACCGACAACCACGAACCGGCCGCGTCAGTCGTTGAATTTGTGTGCAGATACGAGCATATCTGGCTGTCACTTCCCAAATCTTTCTTAGCAGTTCTACTGGATCTGATTTTTGGCCTTTTTGGAAGTTATATTAGAGAGGGAGGGAGGGAGGATCAGGAAAATGCGCTTGCCATCACCCATGTCCATCACTGGTTGTAGGAACATTGGTCTAAAATAAGAGCCACATAATATAAGACGGGGTTTAACACAGTTCCGTGGGATACGGTTTTGCGATTGTTCCTTCTTGTCACCTTGTTCTCTTCAGCGTTTCTTCCCCATATCTATCTGGGTTACATCCAGGTGGTAGAGGAGTGGAAAATGCTCCTCGTGTTCACATGTTTGACATCTCTATACAGGCGTGGTGGACGGATCCGTAAGCAACATTTCTACACTGTTCACCTCTAGTGTCACTTCAGTTGCTGCATGGAGACGTCCCATTCTGTTATGGGTCCTCCATCACGTCAACAGTGGAAAACAGGACAGTTGTCACTTCGGATCGGGTTTCCTTTTCCTTGCCACCACTGTAAGGCTCCGGGACTTTCTTGACGGCAAGAGAGGGCACAGTACAAGGGTGTTGCTGACATGGGCGGGAGGCCAACCCGCATGGTAGAATTGCAAAGGTGGAGCCTCTCAAGTGCTTGCGATTTCAAAGCGAAGATTCAAGCAAACATTCCATATACTGCTATCATCCCTATCTTTTATCGAGTGGGGGAATTTTCCTTCCTTTTAATGTTCTCTAGAAGTGAATCTTTTTCACTTACTGTGTGGACCTCCTCCTGAGCACCTCAGTTAGTGCAGGAAGTAGGACTATTGTTGCGTTCACCGGTTGAATGCGATCTTTGAAGTTGTGTCGGCTCCAACCGTTAGCATCAGTACAAGCACGATCCGTTTTAGTGGAAACGATTTCCTGTAGCAGTAGTTTATCACCTCTCTGGTATCAACTAGAGCTTTTGGATTCCTTCCTGGACGCAGTGTTTTCTCTTCTCTGATCCGTTGTTGAAAGACTTTTACCTTATGCAGTCTTTCCGCTTTTCCTTACACCTGCTGCTGTGGTAACATTCAAAATAAGTTAATTCAAAGATTCTCTTGCATTCCTCTACTACTTTCTTGCTGAGCGACACTTGTTCTCCTCCCAATTTTTTCGTACTACCAGCACCCGTCTTTCTGACACCATTCCTCGTGGGGATTCGGGCCGGTTAGGAGAGGAGAGCGATGCCATGTCTCCTTACCGAAGCAGATATTTGTTTAAAAATTCGGCCGCAGTACTTACAGCCACACTATCTTCTTCCCTTTTAAATTGAATAAAGTGAAAAACCAAGGTTCCATCCTCTCCAAAACATTGGTAAAAGTTCTCCACTTAGAAAGGGCTATTCATTAATTTACCGAAGGACCGAGTTTGCTCGGGGAAAAGAGGGCGCGCCTCTCCGCTTTCTCTATCCTGATATTTATCATGATCTTGCATTCAATCTGTATCATCTTCTTCACCGCCTATTCGTCCAAACCACATTCCCGCCTCCGCCTTTGAATTGACTATTCATTGTCTACCGTCTGGTCTTTTATGACAGCGCCACGAATACAGGGGATGAATTACAGCTGGAATAATGGCCATTTAAGTGCCTTTTCCCCTTTTTACTCCTCGTTCGGCAATAGGGAGTAAAAACGGGCTCCGGATTTGCTTTTTCCGGATATATCAAACAAAGCCGTGCCTCCTATAAATACTTTGTGAGCTTAAATTCTAAAAGCACTCGATACATTTGCGAGCCAATGTCTGAGGGGCGTGTTTTGAAGGCAGTGACCCTTCAATTACTTCAATCTGGTGCATTCTTGTGGAATCGGTCCGCTGAAGTAGTTCACCAACTTCTTTGCGGATTCTGGGTTGAAGACCCAGTTTAGCCATGTTCTTTACTAACGCAAATGGTTACGTTCATGTGGAGTTTACGACCTTCTCTTCGGTAAAGTTCATTATACAGATACTACGAAACCTAGCTCCCTGTTGAATTTGGCTATTCCCGCACTGGGACAGTTTTGATCCTCCCTTTTACTTGCCGGCGCGTGAATAATCCTTCCCAAGCTCAATGCTTTCCTCACACCAGCTAACTGCTTGCACTGTCTCGTGCCGTCGCGGTCGACGTCACCGCTACAAATCGGCATCTCTCCACCTCTCCCCTCCCCTCGTGTCACTACTCTCCGTGCAGCTATCCTTTCTCTCTACCTCACCTCGCTTAGACTGGAGGACGATCTGTTCGACCTGACATTGGCAAACTATGAGAAGCAAGTTTGATCCTGAAGGTGTAGGTTTTTGAATGTCAACGGTGTAATTCTCAATTGGGTTTTGAATCAGTGGAGTGACCTTTAAAAGGTCATCCCTCACTGAAATCGCCAATAGTGAATCTGGGGCTAGACTTGTTGAAATCTTCCCAATTCCCTCAAATTTAGCCCACACAAAGACTACGAGTTTGCTTGAAGCCAGTAACTAATTTCAGCCCGCCCCAATTTCTTGGAATACCTTTGAGGGAGTCATTCATCTAGGTCCCCCTTTTTCCCCTTTTAAATATATTACAAACCTCCATCTACAATGAATACCCATCAACCCATAGTCAATCACCGCCGCCCTTCTTTTTCCTCTTTACATTTTTCCGATCCCGGCAAATGTTCCTCTGCCCACCCCTTCCCCCCCCTAAAGCCAATCTTCTCCTCTCCTCAATCAGCCTCTCCTTTTCCAACCGCTCTGCATCGCCTCGTGTTTATGCCGCAAATTAGCATCTGCTCTGCCGCGTCCCTCCTCCTCCCCCGTCTCGCCTCCTCAACTTACCCCACCGCACGCTCACTTCACCCACCCCTTGGTGCTAGCCGAGATAAAAGTCATTCGGGGTGGTAATGGTGATGACATCAGCGCACATGCCTCTAAACATTCGAACACACCCGCACACATACACGTACGTATGTTCCTGTTTATTTGCAGTTTTGGCTACTGGCCAAAATCACTTTCAGTGTGCCTGTGCGTACATGCTTGGGTGCGTCCGCGCCTCCAATGTCCCATTGGTCGACGGTCGGTTGACTAGTTAGTTGCTTGTCTATGGGCTACCCGTGTGTTGCGCGGCGGTGGATGGACAGGCAGAGGCCAGGGAGTGAGAGAGGAGGGAAGGTTAAGTACGCAACCAACTCACCTTAATATTCTCCCAGGCCTGTCTGTATGTGTGCGTGGGTGTGTGCGTGTCCTTGTGGCGTCAGACATGACTATCCCGGTAAAAGGCCATTCCTTCAATTAAGTAATCTCTGACAGGTCTGTTTGGGCGGCGCCCATTTTACGAATGTGAAGACAGTAATAGATTCGCTAGCCTTGACACCCTCTCATTTCTCTCTTATCGTCGCTCCCACCGTTTAGGCTCCATCAATCCTGCGAATCGCTTTGAGTAGCCACCATTCTCAGCACCGACGCTATTCTGTCCTGTCCATCCTCCTTTGCTTTCTTTCACTTTTGTAAACATTTCGTGACCCACTTTGTTGACCCAGTTAGTAGTTCGTTACGCTTGTGATTTGGTCGAAAAACTCGCAATTATCCTTTTATCTCCGCTAGCAACCGTCATGAATCTGGGCTTAGGTGGATCGGGCTCAAAAAATCAACTTTATACCTCCATGAATTTGTTTTGGAGTTTCTCCGTCATTTCGCACGCTCGTGGCTGTAGTTGGCCGGATGCCGAAAATACTTAGCACTCGAAATGCTAGCGTTGCGGTCACATGTGAACTTTTGACCTCATTCATTCAAAGCGGTCGTGCCGACGGAGACCGTCTGTTTGCAATACCCCGTGTAGGGTGGAGTGCTGCCTCTTAACTCCAAAGGTGGTGACTCCTATCCAAAACAATTGGCACCCGTCATTCTCTCGAGTAAATTTAAGGACGTTGCGACCGACCAAAAAGATCTTGACAACTGTTTATTGCAAATGCTTGGTAACAAACAAACAGCTACTGACTTCAAAAGCATGTCACTGAAGGTCGGTAGCGGAAGCACTAAATTTTTAGATTTAGACATAGAATTTGAATGAAAGGCCGTTGGAAGATGACCTAGTGCGTTGATCTCTCGGACAGGAGACAACTTCGTTCCAATGACCGACTTAGGTCCGAGGGCACCTTCTAATCTTCGCTTCTGGTTACCAACAAACTGCTTCCATAGTTCTAGTCTCGCAGTTTTGTTTACTACTGAGGTAACCCAACGTTCCATTAAGTTGTCGGATGAGTGTTCCCCAAATAGTACTAGCTTCTCATTAGACAGTTGCACCCCATCCTCCGTCCTCCAAACATGAGTCCAGCCAAGTAGGTGCAATTGTTGTTGTTGTTGTTGTTGCTGCTAGTGACGGCTCTGATGTTGCCGAAACCCCCCATCTAATTTGTGTTGGGACGTATTTTTCCCCCTAGGAGTCGCTCCAAGCATTTCCAAAACACACTCTGGGGACAGGGTGGATTTTAGCACCGACAGAGGGAAGGGTTCTGGAGGACTAGCAGCTTATATAGAATGTCATATTTTGATTCATTCCTTTTAGGGTACCCTAGTACCGTGTTCGGTTCATTCTCTGATTCTTGTATCGCGGAGACGTGGGAAGTTTTTACCTCTCCTTCACAATTCACGAATCGTTTATTTAGTAACCCCGATGCACCTTATCAGGGTTAGGGTAGTTGCAAAAGTGGACGTGGCTTCGATAGCTCTTTTTTTATTCGGCCAGCAACAATGCACCTTTGGGAGTAGAATCCAGCAGGCTTAATGCTGACCCTCTGAGGTGGGTTTATTAATGCTGTCACCAGTGTAACGCTCCGGGTTACCCTTGAAGCCAATGGTGCCCTGAAAGTGGCTCTATCATCGATGCTTGGAGGGACTAAGGGGTCCAGTAGCATGGGCAATGCTATCAGCGGAGCTCCATTCCACGGCTATGGGAACCGAGACGTGGGAGGCTGAAGAGCCACCTTTGATATTGTGCCATTCCGCCACTCAACATCAAGACTCACTACCTCTGAATGCATTTACCTGAAACCGTTTGCTTTCCATTTTGCAACGCTTCACCCAGAGCGTGTCTACCACCCTGCCAATGTCGGGCTTAGGGTGTAACACGTCCATCTTGCTTCACCTCACTTCAAGATTGAAGTTTCATGTCCGATCCGAGCGTCTCACTAACTATATGCATTCAAAGGGACGGCAATTTCTTTTTTAACATGTTGACCTGCTCAACCCTCCTATGTTAAGCTACTTCATGGTTGGAACAGTCAAAGCAGGCTGTTTTACGACCAATAGATGCCTTCAACTTTAGTGCTTCCCAGGGCAGTCTGCGACAATATCTCCCCATTTTCCGCCCCCAAGGTGGTTCTTTTTACTGTTATTGTCGTGCTATACTGTCTCATTTTGTTTTTTCAAGCAAGTCGGGCACCCAATGGCCCGTCTTGGCAACTAGCCAGCGGGCGGGCGGGCGGG